>CM057170.1:21942837-22077837 GCA_029962745.1 Echinometra lucunter
TTTTTTCACCGAAACTAAGGTTTTAGCACGATTGGATGCTTGTTCCATAAGCGCTTCAATATATTTGAATATCAAAGATATTTTAGGAAAGCAGAAAAATGCGTAAAAAATGTGTTTATTTCCAAGAAGAGCTAAATCCACTTTGCGTAAAAATCATGGATTTTCTTTAAAAAACCTTTTTCCTTCTCCGAAACATCAACACTTTTTAGTTGCAAGTATCAACATTAATCACCTAACAAATGAGAGTGAAAGAAATCCTGCTTGAGTAGCAAGTTCTTTTTAGAATTTTTCTATAATTTTCGTTCGTACGGATTTAATTTGGAAAGACACTACGATTTAGCGCCTTTTGGAAATATTTTTTTCTCGCAACATTTTAAGTCATGCACAAAAATTGTCAAAAATTTTAAAAGAATTACTAGACATGCAGGATTATTTTCATTCTCGTTTTTTTTTCAAGTTTAGATGTCTGTACTTCCAGCTGTGAAAAAAAGTTTTGACAATTCGAAGGAGGAAAATGAATTGAATAAAAATACTTGATTTACTCGAAATTACTCAAAGTAGATATACCGCCTTTTGGAAATAAGCTCTTCACATATTTTTCTTCCTAAAGCTTACCTACTAAATTGCGAAAGTGCCAGTCTACTTGACCCTGTTGACGACATGACGAGATATTTCTTCTTGTCGAGTCGAATTAATATTCATATCTTGCCAATATAAATATCATATTTCTTGTTCCCATTACGCCTACTGGTGTATTAATGGGGCGTTTGGCATCAAGTTGGCTTACTAAAAGGAGAAAAATAAATCAGCGAAAGTTAGGAAAATCCGATAATGGGTATAAAAGCTTTCGGGGTCTGGAGAAGGGGAACTTTCTAATTTATCTTGCAAATACTTTTGCTGCCCAATATATCCCCAAAGAAAGTGTTTGCTTATTAATGTGGTCTTAGTCATGTTAAGACTCACTTTCACGCGACCCCCTCTTCTAGGCAGATTTACTCTTTTGACACTGTAGCGAATTACAATCTCAAATTGCGAATTCGCATTTGATGGATTAAGATATAATAAATTCATGAGTTGTAATGATCAAAATGTTAATATGGAGAGTATTTGAGCGTTAGGAATGAGCCTACGATCTGAATTTTTCAGGAGCAGCTCATCGAGAAAATCTCGGAAATAATTGAATGGAGGATGGTGGATGAATAAAATCAAACCTTCATGGTATCAGTAATGTAATTACCTTGCAAGGAGTTCTGTGAAAGGACCAGTAAAAATAGTTTTCAGAGATAAGCATATTTCGCCAATTTCTAAGGCATAATCTGATGTCATAAACTGCAACTTCAAGCTTAAAATCTGAATCTTAAGTCTATTCTTTCAAGCACCTTGCCCTTTAGGTCTTTTTTTCATTTATCTAGGATAGCAGCATCATCATTCACACTGTTGTTCATGAGGGCCCTGCACTTATCATTACCCCAACACGGCTATACGTAGTGATTTAATTATAGACATGGGTGTTGAGAAACAACATGTTGTTACACATCTTATAAACACCTATTGAGGATCGCACCCAAATGAACCCAGGACCTCTCGTATGAGATTCAAGATGCCCCGTTACTAAACAGCACCACTACACAACACCACTTCTTTTTAGAACCCTTGTCAGCAGAATACCCCAACATTACTTTTCTTCCTTATGATATCCGTATACTCTGGCGCACATTTTACGTTCCGACTGCGATCCGATTTTGAAAAAAAAAAGCATTTTCCATTATTCATGAAAATGTAAACAAACAAAATTAACGTCAGTGAAATTTTTGATGATGAAAGGAATGCAAAAAGATAAATGCTGGTTTACTGTACGCCATTTCGGTTGTCAGTACATGAAAAATCGCAAGATTTCTCCAACGACACTGGATTTGGCATTGCTTTTGCTTTTCCTTAACGAGGAGACTAAGTAGCCAATGATTACGCTTTAAAGTATTCATACGACTATTAAGAATTTTGATAAATAAGATTTTACATATCTGTGTGTTCGTGCCAAATGCTTTTACAATTTTCTTCCTAAGATCGGATCGTACAGAGTGCGGCGAGCTTTCTAAACATTAAACAACACATTACCACTACACAACAATTTGGCGATTGATCTTAGGAATTTTGCATGCAGGTCTAAAACAAACTATCATGATAGGATTAGTTAAGGAAAGAAAGGCCAAATACCTTGGTCACATGAAAAGGTATGATAGTCTTTGAAAAGAGATGTTAGAATGAAAAGTAGTTCTTAGGTAATAGACCCACAGGGAAACCAAGAACCAACTAGGAAGAGAACACTAAGAGTTCTGTGACTATTACATTGCAGGAATGCTCTAGCATGCAGCGGATTGAGATGTGAGGGAAAATGTTGCAACCAACACCCGAACCGGGAGAAGATGCCACGATAAGATAGAGGTCAAAAAGGTGAATCTGGCATTTAAAAAAGTCCTGCACGTTAATAAGACACAGGTCTCAATGCTCAAGTCACAGATTAATGATGATGCAAACGACAAGCGTTAAAGATGTCTTTAATTTCGATCGGAGTCCCATCGAAAGTTCAGATGCCACCTTTGTGAATTTAATTTGGTCGGAGAGTTGTCTTGGCGGACCCTGCACAGAGAGAGATAGAGTGAGAGAGAGCATGGACTTTACTCTATGGAGAGATAAGAGAGAGAGAGAGAGAGAGAGAGAGAGAGAGAGAGAGAGAGAGAGAAAGGTAGAGGGGGGGGGGAGAGGGGGTCACGGGTATCAGTTCCCCGTTTTCTTTCTTTTTTTTTTCTCGTAGATTTTCGGGGTCTCTCTCTCTCTCTCTCTCTCTCTCTCTCTCTCTCTCTCTCTCTCTCTCTCTCAATCTAATTTAATCTAAACAATCATTTTTTAAATTATAAATTTGTCACCACAAATAAATGACTTTAAGGAAGACTGATGTTATACTTTAGAGGTCTGAAGATAAACACGATGAACTCCCAGGTGTGAGAGTACATTAAAGCACGTAAAGCAATTTAATTTTAGCCCTCAGCACTTCACCTGACCACAGAGGCATCTAAATGATACACCGGGCATACAATCCTTCATTATCGGGAATTCCATTACTTTGCAATCTTCAAAATAACAAACCTTCATATTCTAAAATCGTATGTTAACATGAAAATACGATAACGGCATACCGTCGCAGAAGAGTTGCAAATCACGCGTATCATTCGTAATGGCGATCTGATCACGCCTTAAGCAGTGTTTTGGGAAATTTCATTCGATCTATTAGGAATTTATTAACCCAAAATGAAGTGAGGAAATCAAAAGTATGGTTAAAGAAGAATAAATAACGGGATGTACTTAAGTTGCAAACTGGTCTGTCGTATAATCAGGTCAGTCGATTAGAAGTATATTCTGAGTATATTTTTTTGCAAAGATCTCCACAGTATACAGTTACAGTGTTTTAATTCTTATAAATACAACTTGCTCTGAGTCATGTTTCGACTAGAATACTACATTAAAAGCGATTTTGAAAACATTTCTTTTAACTACTGTGAAAGTTATCGAAGTTACGAAAACAGGTAATGACAATTGCAAAATATATTAAGAGGAAAACGTTTGCATCCTAAAAGGTGCAACTTTTCACTTTTAAGGGTGCAGAAATTTTTGCATTCAAAAGGTGCAAATTTGCACCTTTCGCTAAAGGGTACAACTCTGCACCTTTTAGAGTGCAAAATGTAGCTAATTGCACCCTTAAAGGTGCAAAAAGCGTCTTAGGGTGAAAAGTGGCACCCAAAGAGGAGCTCACAGTGTTGCATTTGAAGGGTGCAAAATTGTACCTTTTTTCTTAGTGTGTAATTTTCTTTCCTTCCCTTTCTCTGTCATTTTTTTTCTTTCTTTTGCCTTCCATATCCTTTCTCCTTCACATGGGTGCGTACTTGTTAAATGTAAAAGACCTTGCAAAAATTAAGGGAAAATGAATTCAAAGGAAAAAAATAATTGTTGGGCCAGTTGGATACTGAAAGTTGTGTTGACACAGTCAATTTACGTCATCGGATATTGTTAGCTAATCGTCACAAAATTATGCTTCAGTGAACATTTGTAATCTTGGCCGCCATCTTAACCGCAGCGCCACAGTAACATTCTAAGCGTCTTTCACCGGTAAGCATCTTGAACTGAAGGACATGTTTATCAGTGGATGCTTAAAACGGCTTTAAAGCTAAGGTGCCTCTTAAAAAAGCGTCTTTCTAAAATACCAATCAGCTTTTTCATGCATTAATGAGCAGGTACGTCATCAGATCATTGGATGCCTAAGGCCGTAATGCCTCTTTAACCTATCCGGAGTAGTGAGTGACCCGATACCCGCTTAGTCGACGAGCATCTAATCACCTATAATACGATTAGGGATGCAGTTCACATCATCGTCAAGTCCTCCCCACTTCACCACTGTTCACTCAGAAGGATGAAGACGGATTTGGGTGCTTCAGCAGAAGAAGTGCCTCGTAAGCACTGACGCGTGAGCTCTTCATCATGAGGAGCTTGATTTAAGATCCCTTTTGAAGGGGCTTCATGTTAAGCATAGGACCACAAGAAGAATTAGAAGATGGGGGAAGGGGTGGGGCTGTGGGGAGAAGAAGAAAAAGAAAGCACTGGTGGTGGTTCTAGATAAGGCCAGAAATAAAACTAGAATGCCATAGAAAACGGTCTCTTGATTTCACATTTAGCGTTAAGTGCCTATTACAAGACAGTATGAAAACCCGAACAAAATTATTATGAGAGAGAGAGAGAGAGAGAGAGAGAGAGAGAGAGAGGGAGGTAGAGTGAGAGGAGTTAGAGAGAGAGAGAGAGAGAGAGAGAGAGAGAGAGAGAGAGAGAGAGAGAAAGAGCATGGAGAGGGCGCAAGTATATAAAGTAGATTTTATTGGGGAAAAAGGCCAACAACATCAATGGGAAAGTTTGCTCTACATAATATTATGCTCGCTCACATATTCTCTTCGAGAACGTAAAAAACTAAGAGGCCACTATGAATGAGAAAGATTGCCCCAAAGTCATCTCTTGGAAATCCTTTGCGTGAAGTGAACCTGAATGCAGCAGCAGTTCAGTGACCAGAGAAGCAGGAAGGAATGAAGGATACGCACGAAAACAAGAAGGAGAAGAACACAATAAAGGCTGAAAAAGACACTTTGAAAAGAAGACACACGAAGTAAGACGGTCTGTGCTCCATGAGTTTACACGATCATGACGATGCAAACAGCTCTGTATAGTTTATCCAGGAGAACGACATTACGAAGAGGACAGATGGACATGTATTTGGAGTAGTTGGTGAAAATAAAAGAAAACAAAATGAAGGAAAACAAAGCAGAAGTCAACATGGTCAAGGGGAAGGTAAAGAAACGAAAAGAACCTTAAAGGTTACGACGACCTTCATGGAGCAATTGTACGATTTAAATGCATTTGTACAGGTAGAAGGAGGAGGGAAAGAATTTTGAAGGAGGAGTAGGAGGAGAAGGAGATGGAGGAGCAAAAGAAGAAGGGGGAGAAGGGGAAGAAAAAAAGAAGGATGGAGAGGCGAAGGACGGGTACGTGGAGAAGATTAAGAAGAAAGAGTAGAAGGAGGAGAAGGAATAAAAGGAGGAGGAGAGGAGGATGAGGAAGATAAGGAGGAAGAGAAAGAGAGAATCGAACTTTGCGACCCAGTCGCGAATTTCGCGACCACTAGACGCGAAATTCACGGCGCACATGACCATGATGATGACCTGTTGTTGAGCGTACTGCAGGGCCACCATAATCATGATAATTTAACATCCTCTCTGCAGACGGAGTGCTTCTTTACTGTAACATAGCCTGCGTCTAAGAAATAGTAGAGAGGTGTAAGTTTACTCACAAAGCAGGATTATGTCAATACTCGGAGTGGATTCGAACCTGCGATATCTGGTTTGACAGCCAGACGCTCTACCAGCAGGGCCAACTCGCCTCCTTTTGAGTTTATCCAGAGGTTCCACGATTTTAGAACATCAAATTTATAAGTTGTGTTCAACTCCCACTTAGAATGTAAATCATAATTTGTAAATCATTTATACGAGCTTTGCCATTAAGAGAGAGACTTATCTTGCTTATAGCCGTCATAAAAAATAGAAACGAGGTTAATGTTTCTTCATCACCCGACTTTGATCTTCTCAAACCCGTATCGTCACTCCGTACTCTCGATTTGAAAGTATGGCTTGATTCTTTCGCAGAAATGTCAAAGTTTACCCTTTTCTATGTCACTGCTCAGCTCTTTATTCACACTAAGAATAAAAGGTCCAATTTTGCACCCCAAATGCAACATTATATAGCAGCACATAGGAATAAAGTGCAAAGACGCACCCTTCTGTACTTGTCTGCACCCAGAAATGCCCATGTGTACCCGTAAAGATGCAATTTTGCATTTTAAAGAGTGCAGAAATTTTTTAATTCAAAAGGGTGTATATTTGCACCTTCCCTAAAGAGTATAACTCTGCACCCTTAAGGGGTGCAAAATGTAGCTCACTGCACCCTTAATGGTGCATTTTAGGTGCAAAATTGGACCAATAAAGGAGCTCCTATGGTGTTGCCTTTAAAGGATGCAAAATTGAACCTTTTATTCTTAGTGTGTTGGGAGATGGTGATGGCTAACATGTTCCTATGAGCGTCGATATTGGAGAAGGGCCGTAATCTGTAATGAATCGGTGGTAACAGGAAATGAGCCGCTTGTAAGGTTTATTTGTTTGTTCATAAAATGGAAATTTGTGGCATGGTACATACGCATAAATACGTTCATACAAATGATACACATCAATAAGCATTGCTGAAAAAAAAAAAAACATAGACACATCTTGCATCGATAAAATTTTATTTTTTATTATACATCTTAGAAAAAAAAAATCAACATGTGTAAAGCGTTGTATGTTCTTTATTACTGTTGTCATTACTTTTGCTTCTATCATTAATTCATTAATAGAGATACTATTTTCCAACATTTAGTTGCTATCTATGATAAACTAAAAGCTATCGTCAAAACTATCAATAATGAATGCATGAATGTAATGTTACATGGTCACAGTTCAGTGTTGGTCATGGAGTTCAACATAAATAGGGGGCATTGGATGTGAAAAAAACACAGTAGAAATGCATTTTAAGTTTTGGGTCAGGGATGTTTTCATAAGGTGACATTAGTTAGAATCAGATTAACTTTGAACCAGTAGATAAAATCAGGTTCCTGAACATCCTAGCATCATCTTATAATTTGACCTAGTTTTATAGCTCCAGTGCGGAATTGCAAGGAAGAAAGATTGTGAGGTTATTTTGCGTCAAAATCTTAAAGGCATTGGCTAACTTTGTGAGCAGCTGATTTAAAAAATTCTCAAACTAAGATGAAACATGTGTATGAGTACTTGTATTTATACTAAAAAACCCTGAAACCAACCATAATTTGGAAGGAAAAGCTGTAAGTTAGACGCAAACCGCGATTTTATTAGCTTTTGTCTCGAGAGACACTGAACTAAGAGGACCGTTTGCGCGAATTCAAAAATACCGTTACTTGCCTTCCGCCGCATGATACGTCAATACACACAGTGCGGTCCGTTGAGTCATGTGCGCATGCGCACTCCTTACGTTGGGTCTATGCAACCGAGTCCTAGTATATTTTTCAAACATTGGTTCACATTTCTAATATTTAAAAATACTTCCCGTGGATATTATGCTCTGAAACTTTCACACTGGTATTTTTACACTATAACCCTAATGTTTATCCCATTTTTAAGTAACAAAATGAGATTTTTTTAAAATCATAACAATGTTAGCCAATGCCTTTAAAGGCTATTATGAGCTTTTAATCTTAGAGGTGGATAAAACTGGTTATTTCCGGACTGTAATGTACAAAATTAGCATGTTTCTGTCAATACCAGAACTTAGATTTCTTTTTCCTAAGGCAGACGTCGAAAAGCACAATCGCTTTTTGAAAAGTAATATTTCAGCACTTGTCACGGTAATAACAGTCATGATTATTTTTGGTTTTTGTTAATCCACATGTAAGAACATGAAGAATCCTTTCCAGAAGGCTTCCTAGAAGGAAAAGCTATTTAGGCAGGTTAGGATAGGAATATAATACATCATGAATAGATTAATTGCAACAGGAAACGTCAGAAGTAGAGAAATAAGTTGGGAAGAATGGTATTACATCCTGAATAGATTACATGCGATAGAAAATGTCAGAAATAAGATTTTGGAAGAAAAGGATTGCTTTAGGAGAAAAAGAATTGCTTTAGGAGGAAAAGGATTGCTTTAGGAAGAAAAGGATTGCTATTGGAAGAAAAGCATGAAAGTATGAATACAGCGCTTTTCAAACACTAACGATTTTCTTTTTACATTTTTAAAATATTTTTTTAAAAAGGAAAATTAGAATAAAAGGGCCCTTCACATCTAAATTCCAAAAACGAATTTTAGTCCCAGCCCACCTTTGTCATAAAGACTACCCTTGCCCGGACATCTGCCCTCGAAACTGTTTGACTGCAAGACTTATCAAGCTCATGTTCGATTAATCATTATCTTATATTTGCATGAGATATGTTTGTAGGAAAATTTACAGATATGTAATATTAAACGGATATGAATTTAGATCGTCCTATCACTCAGTAAAACAGTATAACCCCAGTACTCAGGTAATTGACATTTCATTTTTTAGGAAATACATTCAAAACTTTTTATAAACTGCAATTTTCACAAAATCTTAAATAATCATATCTCACTTTGAAATAGATGTATAGTAATTTCACAAGTATTTGAGATGCAATATTGCAGGACATTAAATAGAATATATGATTCAACATAAACACTGTTGACATCAGATCTAGGTCTGTATATTTTCCTCTTTATGGGGCTTTAACGAGCTTGTTTTTAGTTTTTATTTGGTGCATCGTAATCTCATTTCCTTGCGAAAGGATCGTTTTCCACCGTGGAGGTGCCGTGGTAGAGTGGTCTAAGGCGCTTGACTAGAGACGCAAAAGTCGGGGTTCGATCCCCGACAAGGCATTTTATCTACATTGCTCTTTTATCGGTACATCATATAAATGAAAATGCTATAGGCATTATTTATACCAACGTGTGCACGTGTTAATTTTTTTTTTTTTAAAAGGACTCTATCCGAGTTCGTGACCGGGTTGGCAAACAGTTTCTAATGAGGATGACATCTATAATTTATCATGTCGGGAAGATACATAGGTGATTAAGAATGTTTGGTATTCGAGATCACACACAGCCCCTTTTCTATGAGTTTTGATTCCAGTTATCCATCATCTAGTCAATTTACATTTTCTATTACCTAATACCCAAGAAGAACTTATCTATTATCATGATTACTCAAGACGGCAACTCCGATTCCCGGAAGTAGGCCGTGAGATTATTGTTATTAATCATTTCATAAGTCTGAAAAGTCATGAAACTACTTTATATTCAAAACCATGGGCGATCTTCTTGCATGCCCCCCCCCCCCCATTTCCTTCTGTTTTTGATATGAACGCAGGTATAGGTAATAAAATCCAAAATTAATTTGTGGTGAGTTTACAGAGAGTAAACTAATATCGCTGATATAGCCCCAGAAAAGGGCCCAGATAGTCGTCGAAAGGGCTGCAAAATTGTCATAGGGTAAGTTTCCGAGGATGTGTTCTGAGTGATAGATTCCTAATAGCAGTTGTTCTGATGCAGGTCGCAATGAAAGGGATATATACGCAAAAGAAACCAAACACACACACACACACACCCACACACACACACACACACACACACACACACACACACAAAAAAACGAAGATAGGGAAAGAGTGATTGGGAGATACACAGACATGACATTCAGACAGAGAGAAAGAGAGAGAGAGAGAGAGAGAGAAATTTCTAAAGAGGGCAATGCTGACATACAGAGCTGGGAAAAGCCTAGAGAGGGGGGGGGGGGGGGGGGGGAGAGAGGAGAGGGGGAGAGAGATGGAGTGAGGAAGAGAGGACGTCAGAAAGAAGAAGAAAAATGGGGGATGGAGGGATAGAAAAAAGAGAGCGATGTCTCATGAGTAAATATAAGACTTGAAAAAGAAAAGAAAAACAACAAACACTGGACAAATCGAAAGGTCACGTGGGCTTAGTAGACTCTATGAGCACCACGCTCTCACCCCGCCATGATTTTCGAGACCTGTTTCGACTTTCCTTTTTCTTGATTAAAAGAGATCAATATATAAAAAAGTGGATGGTGAAGTCGATTAAGGATAATGTTATTGAATTGAACTTCAACTTTAAGGTTAATGTATTTGTTGGCGCCACGGGGACATTCACAGTCATGTCGTTGTACATTAGTACTCAACCACTGCGGCTTTGTCGAGAGGGTAAAATGGGGAAATGGGGGGGGGGGGGGGAAGGGGCATGTAAAATTGACCACGAGCAGTTCATGGCATATTTTCCACAAGGAGCACGTGATCAGGATAATAACTAAAATAATAGAAGTGTGAATTTAAGGATGCTAATACATGTTGATCTTTACAAGAGACTTCTTACATTGTTAGCGTTGAAGAAAAACAAGAAATAGATAAAAAGAAACAAAAAGAGAAGAACCCCCAAACTGCAATTTAAAAAAGAAAGAAAAAACCGACAATAAAATAAATTAGCTTCCAAGAAAATAGGAGTCGAATCTAAAAAAGTCTCTCTGGTTTAAGAGTAATCCTAGTTTTGCACACGAAAATTAAAGTCTTGATAACACACAAAAACCACTCTATTGATCATGTTGTACACGAGGGCATTAAATGTTCCTTTTGATGTGCAAGAAAATGAGAAAATGAAAACGTATTAATGTTGTTTTTCTGCTGTGAAAAATGAAAGAGAAAAGAAAAAAAAAAAAACATTGAAAGAGATGAGAAATACGGTATTTCCTCGAGATGGTGAGAAGTTCATGCCCCTATTTTCTATTATTTGCCTTTGGAAGTAATCACAAAGGCGGCCTAAATATCGAGCCTGCATCTTTCAGTGTTTTAGTATTCGAAACAAAGGACTCTTATTTCAGAATTCCATTCCTCTATCTCTCCCTCTCATTTACCCTGTCTCCCGATGGCTAAACTAGTTCATGAATAATCGACAGTGAAGAAAAACAATCACTCGTCTCACCCCCAAACTAAATAAATAAATAAATAAAATAAAATGAAAGAAGAAGAAGAAGAAGAAAAAAAAAAGAACAACGAGCAAGGCCATAGATTTTTCTGAAGAAAAATGATAGGAAAATGATACATGAATATTTTCAGAAATAGATCGAGAGAGAGACTATGAGATACAGATAAAAAAGATGACTTTCTGCAATGTATTCTGTGCATTTTTAAGGAAAACGTAAAATTTCATGTAACATCAGTTCGAAGTACATAACATTCATATGAAATTTAAAAACAAGAAGCAAAAACATAGGCCCTACTGATAAGTGGGTAGGTATTGTTATTAGACCGAATGTCACTTTAACCCTCCTTCCAAAGCTGTAATTACATGGTCTTAAAACAAAAATCGAAGCTCCATGATCCAACCCCGCAGTGCCTTCGTTCATAACATGTCATGACATGCAAGCTTTATGTAAGGTTTGTGTCAATAGTTCAGTTATTCAACATACTTTTTTCCACAACACCCTGCTCATAAATCAGATAAGATTGCCGAAGGGTCTCTGTCGGTCACAAACGTGACCCATGCGCTTAAAATAGTTGATTTAAACCCAAAGACATTTAAAATATAGTGAGTCAGTAATTGTCTTGTAGCAGACGTCTCTATGTTTTTAATTTTTAGATATCATTCCTATCCCCAAGAGACCCAAGAGACGAAAGGTATCTATTTTAAGTGAGAGTACGTCATCTTCTTCAGAGATCAAACTTGGTAGGTTAGATGCGTGACCTTGTATGAAAAGGGTGTTATTCAGATTTACTTTTCTCGTAAATCCTTCGGAGTCTGAATTCCCACTTTTCATTGTTGTACAGTGAGATTGCTCTGATCAGTTTGAAAACAATTTATCATAAGTGAGTGAAAATTAAATTTTTAAAGCTAAATATTGGGTGTGTCACGTTTGCGACCACTCATAATGGAATTAAATTGTGAAATTAAGTTACACACATAGTCAAATAACTTGTATAATCTTAAAAATATTAGCTCTAGACAAAAAAGACACAGGCTACAAATATTACAAATCAACTTAATAAGAATGATAGTACCATAAATCATCTGCGAGAGACAGAAAGACGTTAGCTCAAATTCACGCCCTCCCAGCTTTCAACAGGCGATAATGCCAAATAAAATATTAAAGGCATTGGCTTACTTTGTGAGCACCTGATTTAAAAAATTCTCACACTAAGATGAAACATGTGTATGAAAACTTGTATCTGTACTCAAAACCTCTGAAACCAACCATAATTTGAACTGAAAAACTGTTAGTAAGACGCAAACGACGATTTTATTATTTTTGGTCTCAGAGACAATAAATAAGAGGAGCATATTCCAACGACCAGTTAAAAAAACCCCGTTAGTTGTAGCTCTCTCCCTGTAATATACATGATATGCACACACACACACACACACACACACCCACCCAAGTCTACATCACTCTACTCCCGAGGACAACTATTGTCTCCTGTCCTCGCAAGGCAGACGGAATAAACCTCAAATCCTTTGTTTGACAACCCAGGACTATTGTTCTCAGGAATTTTCTTTGTTCACTGTCCTCGCTTGCAAAGCTATACAAACCCACCCGCGCACACCCTACCGTACTATACATGATATGCATACACACAGTCACACACGGTGCCAGGTAAAAATGTCAGAGGTAAAAATGTCAGAGGTAAAAATGTCAGAGTAAAAATGTCAGAGGTAAAAATATGTCAGAGGAAAAAATGTCAGAGGTAAAAATATCAGAGGTAAAAATGTCAGAGATAAAAATGTCAGAGGTAAAAATGTCACAGGTAAAAAATTAATGTCAGAGGTATGCAAGATTTGGAAATGTTTAAGTGACATGTTTCAGGTACGAATACTGAATTATAGAAATTATGGAGAGTGGGATATATTCAAATATTTTCTGTAAACATACTGTGTCTACATTTGAATGCCCTTGTCTTGGCCATTTGGAAATAACGATTCTGGTGTTGGCGGGGTGAACGTTCTGGTATGCGCGCATTGCCCTCGTTTTCACCGCGGGGACGGGCATTGTAAAAACGATGGTGGGAAAAAAAAACTGGGTTGGTAACACGAGTAGCTGACCACACACATTCCACACGACTGCGCGATTTTGATATGTACATTCCTCTTCATAAGCTCCCTCCCCCCCCCCTACTCCAATAAAGCGTGGTATACTCCATTTATACAGTATGAATCCTTTTTTTAATATCTCGTGCTCTTCCTAATTTCAAATTCAATATTCTTACCTGTAACACGTTCACTTCGGCATTTTCAGAGCAGACATTTTTATCTCTGACATTTTTACGTCTGACAAATTTACCTCTGACATTTTTTTTCCCCTGACATTTTTACCTCTGACATTTTTACCTCTGACATTTCTACCTCTGACATTTTTTCTTCTCACATTTTTACCTCTGACATTTTTTCCTCTGACATTTTTACCTGTGACATTTTTACCTCTGACATTTTTACCTGTGACATTTTTACCTGTGACATTTTTACCTCTGACATTTTTACACCGAACCGTCACACACATACACAGTACTGTTCAGGTGAACTCTGTGCACATGCACGCTCCTTATGTCCAGTCCGCTATCCAACCGACTATTATATTTTCATTAAACATTGGCTTACATTTTTAATATTTAGAAATACTTTCCGTCGATATTATACTTTGCAAATTTCAGACTGGTATCGTTAAACTATAGCAAAATGAGTTTTTTTTTTAATATAATGGGTTGATAATGTAATTAATTACTTAGGAATACAAACCCCAATTCACGATTTGTCAGATATTTGTTCTATAAATTTTGACATCAAATTGAAAGAAACTTATAAACTTCTGAAAATGTGGAACTGTCGCAACTTGACTCTTTTAGGTAAAATTACAATATTGAAATCATTAGTACTTCCCAAGTTTGTTTATTTTTTTTTAGTAATTTACCAGATCCACCACAAACTTTTTTTGATACTTTGCAAAAAGTCTTTTTCGAATTTTTATGGAGAGGGAAGAAAGACCGTATCAAAAGAAATTTATTGTACAATGAATATGAACATGGGGGGTTGGAAATGACTCCTATCAAAAGTTTCTGTAGTGCGTTCAAAATTTCATGGGTCAAAAGGGTACTTGACAACCAAAATAAAGGCATGTGGAGAACATTTTTTCAATTCCAAGTGAATTCGTACGGGGGAGAGTTTATCTTCAATGGTAACTTTTGTACTGATGACGTAACTTTTTTCCATGTCGGTCAATTTTGGCACGATGTCTTGATAGCTTGGTCTTCCTACAAATATTACAATCCAGTCAAATTCAAGGAAGTTGCATCACAATCTATATGGAACAATTCATTTATAAAAATTGATGGTAGAACAATTTTTTTTCAGAAATTGGTTTGGCAAAGGTATTAAGTTTACTAGTGATATTCTGAATGAGAATGGACATGTTAAGTCATACAGAGAAATGCAACTACATTTTAATTTAAAAGTTAATCAATTTATGCGCTACTTTGCTATTGTTTCTGCTATCTACATCAAGTCAACGTGGCGAAATTTGTTTATGCACCGTAATTCTGTTCGTTCTCCGGAAGACAACAAACTGCAATTATTTTTGTCGAAAAAGAAACCAACAAAATTTTGCTATTCAGTGTTTTTAAATAAGGTGTGTTTAAGTTTGAATGATACAAATCACTTAAATAAATGGGAAAGTGACCTAAATTTAAGTTTTAGAAACGTTAATTCAGTGGCAAGACCAGTTTAAAAGAATATTTAAGGCTACGCTTGATACCAAGATACGCTCTTTTCAATTTAAGTTCATTCATAGAAGAATATCAACTAATGAATTTTTGTTTCGCATTGAAGTCAAAAGTTCACCAATATGCAATTTTTGTAAGAAGGAAAGTCAAGATCTTATGCATCTGTTTTTCTATTGTTCGGTTGCCAAAACATTTTGGAATGAGGTAAACAAGTGGCTGGTTGATTTGAACGTTCTATTGCCAATTTCGGTTTTAGATTTTGTTTTGGAGTTCATACAAAGAATGGTTTAATTAACACAATTCTGTCATGCGAAATACTTTATTTACAGACAAAAATATACTGAAAAAACATTGGTTTTTATGTACTTGCAGAATTGTAGAATTTCATTTATATATGATTTGTCATTTATTATTCTGAAATTGATATATTTTGTTTATTGAAGTGAAGCAATAAAATCTGTAATAATAATAAAAAAAGGGATTAAAAAAAAAATTCTCAGTTAGCCTTTTATTTTAATGTTGAAATTAATTAAACTTAAGCTGGACTAATTGCCCGTATTATATGGGGAAGTGGAAATGGTGCCACTGTTTAAAACAGTTAACTTTGCTTATATTTCATGACTATACGAGAATAAACATGCAAATTTAAACTTAATGCATTACAAACAAGGATCAAGGGGAGGAAGGTCTACGAAAGGTTACTTATACAATTTTGAAACACTCTACACGTTTCCATCAGCTTATGACGTAAAAAGCGGGTCACCAAGTGTGTCAGTGACGACACGTCATAAATATTTCAAAACAGAAAAGTGGCCTCCAGGTTTTCATAATTTGCAGAATATATAGATCGAATATTATTGATAAAATCTATGCACATTCTCTTCTCCGGTCTAAAATAACACTCGACTGACCATTTACATGATTAACACTTCTGATTTTGTTCTCATTTGGGAAATTCGAATATCGACCTTTAGTCGACTGTGACGTTATGAGTGGCATATTTGTTTTGTTTGCTATGATTTAATCATGCACCTGTGCTCTGGTCATTCAGGAAACTGGGAAGAATGAGGCCTTTCATACAGGCAGCTAACACTGATTTTTAAAGGGAGACGGGACACAACCATTTCCCAACGATACTTGATATCTCACTTTACGTATCTATCTCCAAAGTTATGAAAGATATGGACAGGCGGATGATCTAAAAATGATGACCTGAAAAAAATTGAACTTCTTTTTTTTCAAGAAGCGTGACATTTTCGTGTCTATTTGCGTAAGGGCCACTTTTGTTAGTGAAGTATTCAAACTATCTTAGAAGGCAGTACAAGATAACAAAATGAAATATATTCATTTTCACTTATTAATATTAATAACAATTTTGGATACCTATTGAACGGCACTCTCTTGCTGACCTGTATTAAATTCAGCTACTAAATGTTAAATTTAATAAGATTGTGAGCGAAAGAGGTTGAATTTATATCGGCTGAAATATGTAAGGAATACAGACTTTAAAAATCAGATATAACATTTAAAGAAATATCAGAAGCAGTTTCAAGAACTGTTCCAATATAGAGATGGAAATAATGAGAAAGCTTATAGGATTATCAACTTAAATAGCGCTCTTCAAAATCTCTTCTGTAGTTATCAGGGGTAATTGGTAGGATTGTTGAATTTGCTGTCAACCTTGTTTCATTACTTTTATATTAGTTTTATCTGCTCCATATCTTGTCCGAAAATATTTGCATTATACAATATCCCACTATCAAATTAAAAAAAAAAAGGGGGGGGGGGAGGGTGGGTGGGAGGAACACCAGGAAATTAATTAATGGAAGGGGCCACAACTGCTTAGATTGACATATGATAATACAATCTACAGATAACATGGTGTGTCTTCACCCGAAAAAAATATACACGATATCTTATATCACGTTTTCATATTCTACGAAGAGTTCAATCACCCTCTCCAACTGACGTAACGCGAATGAAATTATTAATATCTCAAATTCTGACAGGTTTTTCTGTGCAGGATTTTCACTGGACATCGCAAGGCGAGGGGAATGCTCTACACTGCAAAACCCTGTACTCTTGATAGGTTCGCGAATCCTTTTCCTGTTTATTGTTTTGTTTATTTTGATTGAAACGCCCCCGAGGAGTGCAATATCTCTTAAGTCGAACTGGTGAGATCGCCGATGTTTGGGTGCAGGGCTCATAAGCAAAGCGTTTTGCTTTGAAATGCTGTTGTGATGATAAACATCGTTTCATACAATTGATATATATGAGAAATTTAGTTCCTGCCATTTATTAGGAGACGACAAAAGTTTATTATTGGGAAATATAAAGAAAAAATATATATATAGACACATTGTGTAAAAAGAAAGAGAATAAGAGAAAGGAAAGAGAGATAGAGAGAGGGAGAGAGAGAGAGAGAGAGAGGGAGAGAGTGCGTGAGAAAGAGCGCATGTGCTTGTATGTGTGTGTGTGAGGGGGAGAGAAAGAGAGAATGAGAGAGAGGGAGAGAAAGAGATGGCAATTGACTCCAGCCGTTGAAGGGAGACTGGCGTAATTGGAAAAGGAAAGGGGAACCCGGTGTAGTTTTGCTTGGAAACACTGGCGTACTGATGAGGGGGAGGGGGGCTTGAGGGCACCCCCAAATAAAATTTAAACGTGGTTTATTTCTAATTAGATACCAGTGATTTACAAAATGCTGAAATGACATGATTTTCGGGATTTTTTCCTCACCTTTTCATAATTTCTATGTTTCTGCCCCCAAGTTTTTTTTCTCTTTACGTCACGGCTTGGAAATGAAATGTGAATTCGATAGGTTTACTAGAATTCGTTAGGTATTGGTGTGGGAGGGTTCATATTGTTTTCTCTTCTCCACCATTTTTCCTTCCATTCCTCTTTTCTCTCCCCTTGCCTTTCTTTTTTCTTCACCCAGCTGGGGTGGGGTGCAGCTACACCTTTTTTGTCTAAATTTTAATGCATATCAGGTGATCATTGCTACGACACGTTCAAACACAGGTACTCTGTCAGGAACAAGAAAATCCACAAGGGCATCTGTCTTGTAACTTACGACCCTCCTTAATTCTGCCCCTCAGCATGTAAATTCAAGGCGATTCAAGGTAAAGGACGATCACCAATTTCTCTTGAGTGGTGTGAGACGGGGTCATACCGTCTTCCTCTACTGTCAATTTCTCCTTCTTCGTTTCCCCTTTCCCCTTCCCTCTTCCTATTTTCTTTCCTTCTTTTTACTTCACCATTACCGGGGGTGCCCCCGTGCACTTTAGCAGCTACGCCTTTTCTGTATACATGTAATGCATGTCAGGTGATCATCGTATTACATTCTGCGACATGTTCAAACACAATGTACTCTGTCACGAGAAAAGCCAAGAGTGCTTCTGTCTGTCATGTAACTTACGACCCGCCATAACTCTGCTCCTGAGCATGTAAATTCAAGGCGATTCAAGGTAAAGGACGATCACCAATTTTTCATGAGTGTTGTGGGAGGGGGTCTTCCTCTCCCGCCCATTTTTCCTTTTTCATTTCCCTTTTCCCCTTCCCTCTTCCCATTTTCTTTCCTTCTTTTTTCTTCACCAATACCGGGGGTGCCCCCGTGCACTTTAGCAGCTACGCCTTTTCTGCATACATGTAATGCATGTCAGGTGATCATCGTATTACATTCTGCGACATGTTCAAACACAATATACTCTGTCACGAACGAGAAAAGCCAAGAGTGCTTCTATCTGTCATGTAACTCACGACCCGCCTGTATGCCCTTGAGCATGTACATTCAAGGTTAAGAACGCTTACCTATTTCTCCAGAGTAACTGCTTTGTTGATTGTGTCAAGCTCATCTCTGTGGCGTAGCGCCAGGGGGTTTTTTTCGGAGGGGGGGGGGGGGGGGGGTCTGTCACATAACTCACAAAGCGCCTGCATGCACGCCCTTGAGAAAGTCACTTTCAAAGATGATCACTGGTTCTCCCAAGAGGATTTTATGTTGATTGTCTCAAGTTTATCCCACTTATCCATTGGCGTAGATATAGCCTCTGTATTTCCTTCAAAGGGGGGGGGGGGGGGGGGTGCCCGGATAAGGGAAGACAGTCTTTTTGTCATGTAGCTCGCGGCCTACTAAGTTTGCCCTTGAACATGGAAATCAAAGGTCAAGGCCGATCATCGGTTTTCCAGAGAACGTATCATTCTGAATCATGCCAAGTTCACCCACTGGCCTAGTCGGCAAACATTTCCGGGGGGGGGGGGGGTGTCAGTCATTAGAAAGTCTATACGTAAATGTAGCTCACGTATTCTATATTGCCTGTATTGGGGGGGGGGGGGGAGGGGGAGGGAGGGGAAGACCATAAAGTGGCTCAAATAAGGTTTTTTTTAAGGTTTGTAAATAGATTTTGTGTACCAGGGCACTGTAACTTTCCTGCCTAAAAATTGTATGATTGATTCCTCATGATCGCGTCTTTTTACTTATTATGGAGGCGACGTAGTCGAGTGGTCTTAAACACTTGACTGGAAACGCGAAGACCGTGGGTTCGATCCCCGGCACGGCACTAATGTCCTTGAGCAAGGCGTTTTTATCTACATTGCTCTTTTATCATGCATTATATGAATTGTCGTGCCCTAATATCAACGTCACCGTGTGGATATTATGTTTCTTGAAAAGCAAGGCGCGATATAACAGTTGTGACACATCATCATGATTCACAAGTACAATGTGTTAGTATAGTCAGTGGCAGAAGGAAAATGCTTAATCTATAACATTAGGAAAAAGGGATAAATATACAGATAGATAGATAGATAGATAGAGAGAGAGAGAGAGAGAGAGAGAGAGAGAGAGAGAGAGAGAGAGAGAGAAAGAGATGAAATAAAAGACGTGTCTGTTTTTCAAAAGAGCCCTGAATGTTCCATTTACCTGGAGACATACGTTAAAAACAGAAGAGAGTGGGTACAGAAGGCTATAGCACCAACGAGATGACGAGATGATTTAGGCCAAGAAGACAAGTTAAAAGAAGGCTCTTGTTTGGGTCCAGAAGGCGAGATGGTGATTTACTGGAACTTGGCAAGTCGACTTGGTTGGGACCTATGGTTGGGACGAAAAGACGGGATGACGAGTTGTTTGAACCCATCAAGTCGACTTCTTTAGGACAAGAAGACGAGAGACAAGTTGTTGGAACTTGGCTGGTGGAGCATAGCTCTATTTCAGAATAATAACGATTCACAAAAAATCTAAATAAACCTTACTCTTTATATAAGTAATTATGTACAAGTTTCAGTTCTTTCATTTTTATGTTTTTATTTCTTGTTTTATGATTATCATTACTCATTTATTCATATATTTATTTATTTATTTATCTATTTATTTATTCATGTATCTATGTATTCATTTATTTGTTTATTTTTAGGGGAGGTATAAATTGAGCAATTATCATAAAGTTATGTGTGTTTGACTATCATGATGAATTGTCGACGTAACGTATTTCCATCAATTCATCATTTAGTTTGTCTTCACGTCTTAGCTCGTCATCTCGTTTGCTTCTGTGATCCGTAAGTAGGAGAGTAATGGGGAGACGTTCACAGAAGTTTTCAAGTGAACTTTGTCCCATTTCACATGTAACCATGATCATGACGATGCCTTTGTTGAAGGTTGTTCCATACATTTGTAAGTCAGCTAAATTTAAGGGGGGGGGGGAATCGTTAAACAGACACTGACAACAGAAACGAGAGATGTGATGACCAAAAATGTTCAAATGTCTCTTACAAAAAAGTTCATAAACAAATCTAATCAAATCAGAAACATATTTCCAGACTTCGCAGTCAAATCAAGTGCGTATTTTTGCGTATGGTTACTATATGGTTGTTGATGGTGCATGGGATCCGCAGCTAGCTGTGCTCGGCATGCATTTGCAATGCGTAACACCATAGGCCTACATGCACACATCCTGCACATCGTGTACTAGTACTTAAGACCAAATTATTGACCATCATGTGATCAAATATTAAGCCAGTAAGCAAGGTAATATGTATGCTTCATATCAAAAGCCAATTTTTTAATTAGGGAAATACTTCTTTGAGAATGCCTGACCTATTTCTGTTTTTTTTCACCGACAATTTCATATAAACATGACACAGAATGCTCAAGTGTTTCATTTGCTTCCTATAACATTTTAATTTCATTACCTCTTCATGACTGCCAAAATGGCTGACACTAACTTTAACTTTTCTCCCCGATCCCTTGCGACACCCAATCTCCTCTTGTTCGTGTCTTAGTATGCGTCTTCTCTGAGACATTCAGGAGTGACAAATAACATGCATGCCTCCAGGTAGACGGATAAATAAGGAATTGCTTGTCTCTTTCCATCTCTCCTTTCGTATTAGGCTGAATATTCAAGGGATATTCGTAAGGTTCGGTTTATTGTCTCGCATCTGCGTCTCCTCGCCGTCTGGTACCTAATTGCCCACCTCCTCTGTCTTTATCCCACGTTCTGCAGATCACGGAGGTACTATTGCGCTCCTGTTTGTCAGTAGTTGTGGAGGTGCTGCGGAGATGGGGATGGGGGGGGGGGGGGGGCATTGTATGTGCTCTCAATACGCATTCCGCCTTCGAATTGCACCCCAAATGTTATACCTCCTGTTCATTCCTTTATATTTGCCTGACAGAAAAGTTTTAAACTGAAAAGAAATCCCCAAGGTGTGAAAAGTTTGCTTGTAACAGAAGCTCTAAGTACTCGTTGGCGCCCCAGAGGAAAAAATAAAAATCGCTCTTAATTTCCTTCTCCTTTCCTAATTTCTTCTAACTAACATTCATCACACTTAATTTCCTCTCTTACTTTATGTGCTTCTATCTTTATTCCCTTATCTCATTCTCTACCCCCACTATCATTATATCACCAAAAAGTCTCATTATATCACCAAAAATTCGTCTCCATCGGCTGAATGATGGCCTCAGATTTGTGAGTCAGTAATGTGGGAGAATAACCGAATCCTCAACGCAGTAAAGTCTGCAATGCCAAAACGTTATTAGCATCAAAACGGTTATTTACAAAGTTAAACTTTCTTTTCGTTCTTCGGAACAAATCAGTCTTTTTCTCCCTCCTCCTCCCCTTCAGCCATATACTTTCTTCGGATTAATAAATAGCTCCGTATACGTCATTATCGTGAAGCAGACTATAAGTCTATCATCCGTCGACATTGAAAATGCATGATCTTCATATAAGATGGCTTCTCTGTAACTGTTGAAGGCATAAGTACTTTCTTAATCAGCTTAAACGGAGTCTCGCCCTTTCACTTTTCTCCATTTAGTTTAATTACGTCACCTCAGCTTCGATAACATCGAACCTTCACCATCTAGCAATCTATTGATTTACTTTTTCTTACTTTTCTCTCTCTTACTCTCTCTCTCTCTCCCCCCTCTCTCTCCCTCTCCCTCTCCCTCTCTCCTCTCTTCCCTCTCATTCTGTCACACTTTCTCTCTAGATATGCCTCAATGATTCTACCCCGGTATTTGCTTCCCTCCCCCCCCTCTCTCTCCTCCACACCACTGTATCTTTCTTCTTGCCTTGCACAAACTTCTTTCCTCATGTCTGTTTATTTCCATTTTTCCTCCTTTCTTCTTCACAATCTGTTGATTTCCTTGGTTTTTCCACCCCGACCTCCCACCCGTCCTTGTTCCTACCCGAAACAAAATCTCCTTTACTTAATTCCCCAGCATTTCTCTTTCCCTTCTATCTGCTTTTTCTCTCCAACTTTTGTATACATGTTGTTGTTTTTTTTTTAAATTCTGCTTCCCGACTGCCCTGGCACATAATATTCTTCTTTTTTTCAATCCTATCACACCATCTTTTTGTAGATTCAACAGGTCCATTAGTATATCTCTCTTTCTATTCTCTCCTCATCTCTCTCTCTCTCTCTCTCCCCCTCTCTCAGTCTATCCTCCTCCCTCCCTTTTTTTTCATGACACTAACATTTGCCTCCTCCCTCTTCCCCTGCATCCCGTTCCAATCCCCATACCTCATCCATGTCATCGTCTTTCCCAGATCCATTCTCGAATTTCCCTTAACCTCCTCTTTTTTTATTCTATTTGTGGGTGTCTTCAGGGATAAAGGGGAGTTTTGGTTACTAATTGGGATCGGAAAACCAATGTCCCTCGCTAAAAACATTACCAACATGAAAGATCACATATTGGGATTTAGCTAAACAGTGGAAAGGTATTTAGTAACACAACGACTGTCTTTTTAAGTCATGGTTGAAACATCCTAGCTTTTAAAGTTACAAAGTCTGTCAGAACTCACACTGGGTGTGCATATTGCAGTCAGATGCAACTCCGAAAACCGAGGACACTCCAATAAACTTCGAAAACTGCTTTTAATAAAAAGAACGGTAAAGCCCGCAACGTTCGTTGTGAGGCATTAATACAAGGTATGAGGAAAATCTTAGAAAGACATTTTTGTTCAACATGAGACTTTTTGAAATAAATGCTGCGGATATATCTAGCGCTAGGATTTTAAAGATAATTCTTCCTCTTTTTTAAAGGTTGTGTCCGACGTCTTAGGGTTAAATCGGTTGCACAGGCGCACTGGAACGGTGACAGAAGGCAATGAATGGGGAGGGGGGGGGGGGGGAGGGGGGGGGGGAGGGGGATGCCAATGCTCTGTCCTCTAGCATTGCCTGCTCTCAGCTTTTGGCGCCTTTGTTGTAGCAGCATATTTCGCAATTAACTTTAGCATCCCTGCTTTTCTTCATGAAACAGTTATTATTCCCTCGCCTCGCATAACAACAAAGTTTTCACGTTTGACGACATACAAAAAAGCTGTGCATTCAGATTTAGTAAAAGAAATAATATCCTTCCAGCCGCGTCCTATTTTGGCTTCCATATAATTTACTCTTCTTCGTTTATCATAATCGTGAACCAATTTGCGAAAGGAGTTGCCAATATTGATTGTATCTTTACATTTTATTCACTAGCCTAAAGGCCGCCATTTTATATTTCTTGAAACTATAAACCGCCGATTATCCAACGTAACATGCAAAATCAGATATCTTTCTACATGAAACATTCCCTGCATATTCTGGGTTCACAGAAATGGTAACGAGAATAGCGAAAATTGTTGAAACCTAGCTCGCTAGTTTAATGTGAACGTGCGGAAATGATCACAAAGTAATTGTTATTAAGGCAACGCCAGCACTGAAAATGATTTCCATAAACCTCCGTACACGGTCTCGGGCGTCAGTTGGACACTGTCTTACCACACCAAGTACTCCCGATAGACACCTGAAATGGCATTCTGATTAAAGATTTCCCGTAGCTTCAACTGATTCACGAAAGCCCCCCCCCCCCCTCCAATAAAAAGAAGAAAAGGAAATAAGAAGGGAAAAAAAATCCAGGTTAATATAACGGCACTGAAATAAACAAATCACCTTCTATCTTTAAAATTCGTAAAAAATTGGGGCACATTTCTTCCACGCTCATCTTTTCCCGCCGTAGGAGATCTCCCCGTCTAATGAAAACAGCAAATTTGACCGATTTAAAAACAACCTACGCTCTGATTTTTCGCAACATGTCGCATTTAAATGAACAAGGCGTTTACATCGATGCATTCAACTAAAGCATTCATTTGGAAAGATTCATATCTTTTTTTCTTATTGCCTCGTTTCTGCTACTGAAACGAGTTCTAAGTTCTTGTGTGGGCAGCAGGAAAATAGTAGTTTGCAGGCACAAACCATGGTCTGCCAAAACAAATTTATATAGGTCTGATTAGGAGACGAAATTAGGTCAATGGGGATCGTGTATTAATACAGCCAGTAAGCATTTTGGCTAGGCTTCTCTCAAGAAGCAATGCATTTAAATAAAGTGTCGTTTAGGGTCTGTGCCTGCAGACTAAAAAAAGAGCTAAAGAGCCAGCCCAAGAGAGAGAGAGAGAGAGAGAGAGAGAGAGGAGAGAGAGAGAGAGAGAGAGAGAGAATAAATGTATACAGAATCAGCCGTCTGTCAAGCTCAAAAGCCCATGTGCCTATTAAAATTTATGTCGTAATTATCAAATCAATCATAACACAAAAAATAAGTTCCCCCTGAAACAAATCTCTTTAATTTCTGACTAAACAACCTTTGAGGAAATCTGAATACAGAGACACGTAGCTATACTTCTCAGCTACATTTCATTACAAATTCAGGGGAAATTATTCAGTCACGCTTCAGTTAGCACGCCCTAAATGCGAAATTTTACGGTTGAGGGCTTTTCCAGGCATGTGCTCATTGAAGCTTGAAATTTTGAATGAAATGCCGTGGGATCACTCATACATGAACACCGGTCCTAAACATACTGAAAAATATTATTCAGGTAATTTTTAGTGCACATTATTAAACAATAATTACTTCAAAATTTCGACATGGTGATAATTTCTTTTTATTAAGTGTTCATTTATTTTGCAAAAGTCGGAAACACCCTCCCACAATATGAATTCCTTAACACTCGATCAACCTTGCAATTTGGCGCGCAAGTTATTTGGTACGTAGAGATTTGCGAAGCACATAAAACGAAATGTTAGCTGCCTTCTTACGTTGAAAATATGAAATTGGTTCCGATATCATTGAATCAAAGTTATGACATTAGGCTTGTGAACTTTAAAAATGACCATTTTGCATTTAGGTGTGTTCACTGAAACGTGACTGAAGAATTTCCCCTGAATTTCACATGAAATGTACCTGAGAAGTATAGCTACATGTCTGTGTATTCAGATTTCCTAAACATGCTCAAAGGTTCTTGATTTAAAAATTACAGAGATTTATTTTAGGGGGAACTTATTTTTTTGTGCTGTGTTTAGTATGTACGTTTTCGCTTGGTGTAGTGAGTAACCTAAAATTCAAAAGGGATTCATGTCTACTTAAAACGCCCAACCGGTATATGTATGATGTCACCTTGACATACAATTACATCCGACCTTCATCGATCGATTACAGCCGGCGGAAAAGAAAAGGGATCGAGGTCATCCATTTCAAGATTCTCTGGCGGCATATTCTGAGGTAATATCCATCAAAAGCCCTGATCCAATCCCCTCGCCTCTCATTGGCTGTAATGCTATCTTCTGCTCTTAAATCATAAAATGGAGTTCGATTCCCAGTGTTGAATTCATTCACCCACTTAACAGATAAGACGGTGAATGCATCAGCATGACTTTTTTAGTGTCAGACTGAGGAGTGATATGAATATTGTATCATTTTCGAAGCTAAAACGTTTATTTTTGGTGTCATTTTCTGATGAGAGAATCAAGTATTTGATAATTCAGAGACACGATCTACCCTCCAATAATTAGATACAGGAATAATTGATCGTTTTCATGTAGCTTGTCATAATTCTTCTTCCTATTCAAGATGCAGTCCTTTAAGTGAAGTATAACTAAAAGCTGCAGGAATATTGCCTGAACTGGAATTTCATGTGAAATATCTTATGTGTACACGGAGTCATGCAAAATGTCTTGATTTTACACAAAAGATTGATAGATGGATTAAAAAAATAGTTATCTTTTGTTTTCACAACAATATGTATTAATGAGCGAGCTATCAGCGATACTTTTCATGTCGCAGAAACTTCATCTACAATAGATAGATATATACATGTATTTAACAAAGAAACAAATGAAAGAAAGAAAAACATAAATTATTGCATGATTAATGATAACGAATGTTCTCATTGATAATTTATTGTAGCAATGAAAAGGGGAAATGGAAACAATGCAAAAATAAACAAAAACAAACAAAGAAACAGCAAAAATTATGATGTAATCTTTGTCATGTTTGTGAACAGTATATATATTTACGTGATATGTTTAAAACTTTGAGCAAAATGAATTTCTACCTGGTATATGACAATTGAATTGAGATTCTTGGTGTAAATGTTATTTTGATTTTGATCGTGACAGAATTGAAGAAAAGGGATCTTAGAAATAGAGAATACTAAAAAAAACTGCAATGAATATCAGTTTCATTCATGTATATATATCACTATATAATGATGATAATGATTGTAAGATGAAGATGATAATATTAATAACAATGATGATGGTAATCATAATAATAATAATCATCATCATCATAATGATAAAAATAGAAATAACAATAAAATAACAATCATCATCATAATGGTAACGATAGCAATAACAATAAAAATAATGATAATAATAACAACGCATTTTCCACATGTATAACCACTTTCGACAGAAATTGAAAGAGAAAATAGGGAAGCGAAGGTAGCAAAGGAGGTTTAGGGGGAAATGGAAATGAAAATGATGAAAAACTGAGAGAGAAAGAGAGAGAGAGAGAGAGAGAGAGAGAGAGAGGGGAGGGGGTTAGGTATTTCAAACCCCTAACAAATGAGAAATATCACTGAGGGTGATTTACCCCCCCCCCATGTGTGGGCTTAATTTCCGAGCAAAAATGAGGAAGTATTTGATCCACAATATTTCCCCCTGATTTATCGCCATAATATGCCGTTATCATGGCAACACAGTTTCCAACGCATTAAAAATATGTCTTGCACATTTTCACCACAAGGTGAATGTGTGTGCCAGGTTTCATGAGCATTGCTCGGAAAATGAGGAAGTAATTCCATCTGTACTATTTCCCCAGTTTACTGCCATGATATGCCGTTACCATGGCAGTGCAGTTTCCGACATACTAAACAAAATATGTCTTGCACATCTTCAGCACAAGACCAATGTATAGTCAAATTTCATCAGTATTGCTCGAAAAATGAGGAATTAGTTCGATCCGCAATATTTTCCCGATTTACTGCCATTATATGCCGTTGCCATGGCAATGCAGTTTCTGACATGTGAACAAGAAATGTGTCTTGAACATCTTCACCACAAGAGCAATGTATGTGCCAAATTTCATAAGCATTGCTGAAAAACTGAGGAAGTAGTTCGATCCGCAAGATTTGCAATGGACCGACCGCCCGACCGTGAGGTGATTCCTCCAAACTTTTTCGGTGGGGCATGAAAACAAATAAAAAGAAAGAAAGAGAGAGAGAAAAAAAGGAATGCATTAAAGATAACGAGAGAGTGTGGAACTTCCGAAAAGAAGAGCAAAATCTTTTGTTACAGCATTAGGAGGAACATTAATTTATTATTCGCCTGGAAATAAAATATACAGGAAGATATATGAGCTGGTTGGATCCGTAATAGTATCTTGGGACGGATATCAAAGTGTGATATAATGGTCAGATAATATGGATGGGGAAGGATCGATAAAAGGAGAAACAGTCAGCTGCAGGAAGTGTACGCTCCAGTCGCAATACCAAACCACGGACAGTGTGGAGGGATCCATGCTAGAACATACATTCTTGAAGACAGCTTGTTATCCGTTCTCAAAAAAGCTAATAAACTTCAAATGTTGTGATCAAAGTAATCATTAAATTGACTATCATCAGTCACAGAAAAGATCAAATAAGATAAAATGTCCTATATTATCATGGTAATAGGGAGTAAAAACAACTTAGGAGAGTTAAACCATGGCTAAACCGATGAGACAAGTGGCTCTGATTACAATGTCCTTAAGCCGAGCTGTCACTTTAGATGCGGAATGTACATGTCGTGGATCAGTTTTCATATGCTCCTGGCTTTATCGAAGAAATCGGGGAAATCTCTTACATATCCGATGATTTGTATCTCTTTATTGGTATTTGTTTATGAAACAGAAAGCTGAAATTTGTATAGACTTTAGTGTAAAGTACAAACGAAAAATAGAACGCGACTTTTAAGCAAAAGCATTTGCTCATAAATGGATATGTCATTCCGGGAGTCGAAGGACAAGATTATCTATCTATCCATCTATCTGTCTATATCTATCCAGCTATATCATGTCTAGTGAGTTTCAATATAGACACACGCACACGCACATCAAGTGTGTTTATATTAATTGCATTAACTTAAAAGACGAAGAATAACATGAAAACTTCAGATTTCAGATTCCACATTTACTTTGTTTTGTTTACAAGAACTTTGTTTTTGTTTCATGCTTGCGTTAACATTATATTGCACGTGGACTTTATATCAGATATGTTACCCCCCCCCCCGAAACACGTAATATTTTGCAGAGCGAATAGCTTGTTATTTTTTTTAAATAACAATTTTCTTTTTCAGATTTAAGTGAAGTAATTCGACCACAAAGCATTTGGTATAAAGCACAGCCCGAGTTTTAGTTTGCACTTTCAGAAAAAAACTTTATGCCATAGATAATTTCTGCTTTCTTTGTTGATGTTACTCTTCTTCTCCTTCCTCTTCATTTTTTTTTTTGCTTTCACATTGTCATCCCGAATCTGTTGGCGTGACAACAGTGTTTGACCAGCCTGTCGGCAGTTATCGGGCTTATAGATCTCAATATATGTGATGAATTTGAACAAATGTATACTAAAAGAATTGTCGTCAACCCCAACCAATTGACACTGGCATTTCTCGCTCTCGTTAAATTGACAGTCGACAATATTAAGTGAAAGGTTTGTGAAGCCCGAAGGTGAAATACAAACAAGATCAGTGTCCACTGCCGCACTTCAGGTAACCGGGGCTCCCCTTAGTAACTTCAGTGGTAAGCGGATATTTCAGTTTATATGGAATAACCCCAGACCAGACCAGCGTCAGGCCGGTTCCCTCAACTCATTTCGGGCCTCATTTAAGTTATCAGAATTCACTATTCCTTCTGAGTAATTTATCTGTCATTTTCACATATATCCTTCAAATATTACGATTTATGATTTGTATTCACTTAGTGTATTGCTTATTTGGTTGTTCAAGCGAGCAATTTGATCACTCTGCCGTTCCCGTTTTTCTTTTTACCTGTAAACTTCATTACATCAGTAAACATCTTTCTCCTAGTTTCGTGTCTCTCAACTTCTATTTTTCCTATTTTCTCCTTCATTTCCTTCCCCTAACTTTTCATTGTCTTTTTTCTTGTACGTGTATAATGTCTCTCTATTTTTCTTAGACGTAATATTTCCCTTCTTATGATTGTAAATATTTCATTGTGTTCCTTACTCAAATGAATATTCATATGAATAACATTTTAGTTTGCTGTAATAAATAAATAGCTATACAAATCAAACTTTGTCATCATGAACCGATTATTTACAATACCAAAGAACTTGGTAATGTTGTTGGTTCACCACTGGTGAAGATGCTGATGAACTAAACCATAATTTCGAAGTCTATCTACGATACTGAACGTTGAATCCTCACGCAGATCAACCTAGAACATGGAGAAATATACTTGCGTTTCCGATTTCAGACTTTGCCTGAGGTAACACACAACAGAATCACACTCGTTTTCCCCGTCTTCATTGTCTTTTTTCTTGTACGTGTATAATGTCTCTCTATTTTTCTTAGACGTAATACTTCCCTTCTTATGATTGTAAATATTTCATTGTGTTCCTTACTCCAATGAATATTCATATGAATAACATTTTAGTTTGCTGTACACGTTATTACTGATATTACTTTTTACTGATATGGTTGTAAATATTGTACATGTATATGTATCATTTTTATCTCAGGGCCATCGAGGACAGTAGGTTTTATAACTGAAAAGGCTACCCTGCATAACTGAAACAAGTATCATTCAGTTTTATATTAACATTTTAGATTAACAATCATTACGTTACCTTAACTTCACCTTCCCATCATGCACTGCGAGGGGATGACTTACTCTTTATGTGTTCTAAACCGTGTTTACATCTCTAGTTAAAAAAGAACAAAACATCATGGTGGCGAAAGAATTATTATTGATCCGTGCCGAGGAGTTGTTGATGTGATAGCAGAAATAGCATTCTACTTTTCAAGATTATACTGAAAAGAATGTGTAGAATGTCTACGTTGAGGGAGAATGTATCACGAGAGCGAACCGGACTCAGCCAATGAGAAATAGTATGCAAGATATCTGTCTAGCATTATTTTTTTGAGGCAGGTGATGTAATGATCAAGTTTTTCTTATAATCTCCTGCACAGACGAAGAAGAAATAAAAGGAAGATTTACATGAAATAAGGGTAAAGAATAAGACATTTGGCTCTCTATATATTTTTTACATTTAACGCATGCGTGTTTGGAGTTTCCACTATCAAATGTCCACGAGTACTCATCCCTTTTATGTAGTTCCTCGAGACCTACATACCTGCACTTCCATACATTACCTACAAAATACGAAAAGAGCAAGAAAAAACACACGCACAAAAAACCCAAGAACAACAACAACAATGGCAACAACAACAGCGATAACATCATGAAATGAGCAATACTTGTTCACCAAAATACCACCAGCGTGACCAGGAAAAAACTTTGGCAAAACTCTTACAAGAACAAGAACAAGAAATGAAAACAACAACAAAACAACAAAACAACAAAACAACAACGGCAATGGCAACAATAATAGCGACAACATAATCATGAAATAGGCTACCCTGTTCACCAAAATACCACCAGGTGAAAACTTCAGCAAAACTCTTACAAGTATCCCCCCATCACTCCATAGAAAGTATAAACCAGATGTAATATCCACAAATGGGATGCAGTTTTCAAATGGGCCACGGAAAACCATTGTTCTATGAGTGGTTGTCCGAATGTCGTGGGTAAGGGAGTGAGGAAATTGCCCAAGTCGAATTTCCTGAAGACCTGGATTTAAATATCATTGCTGCTGATAATTTAAGGCCATTTGCGGCAGAAACTTGATTTACGTATTCCTTCACGGACATAGTGAGAGCCAATTTTTACCCAAGTTTCATGGGATGCCTCTAAACGTCAGAAGCCCAATATTCATTGCCCCCTTCATGGACTTTGTCATTGGTGATGTATAGGTGATGTATAATTCAAATTCACTAACGACACAGATAAATATCTCCGACCGTGCTTAACAGTGCAGTAAACCAGGATAGAAGAGGCTTACAAGGGTACAACTACCATTTGTCGGAAGCCTTTGACGTACAAAGTGCAATGTGGATTCACCTGCCGAGTTTCAGGGCGAAACTTTCTTAGATGTCTGGAGACGAAATGTGTGCGCCCTTACGAGCGTCCACATGCGATTATTTTCTTGATTTTCCAGGGCCGTTGGGTAAAAACGGAACATGCATGTTTGTTGAGTAAATTGATACCAAATACTGTGTAAATTTAACCCAATGCTGCGTTGAAATTTACCCATAAAACATGCATTTTACCTAATATGGGACAAAATCTTACCCAACAAACATGCATGTTCCCTTTTTACCCAATATTGGATAACATTTTACTCAACCTTTTTAAGAGTGCACTACACTGGAAAGAAGACCTTGTTGTATCTATACTCTGAATAAAAACAACTGAATATTTGAAGCTAAACTTTTCCTTCTACGTCATGTACAAACCGCCATGTACCAGTGCAGCAGTTTAAACGTGTGGGACATAACGGATGATGATTCAAAAGCGCTCTCATCATGCCATTTTCTGCAAACAGCTAAAACAGATTTAATAGTAGGCTTTATGTTTCCTTATTTTCTTCGGCAGTTTTTTTTTTCCAAGTGATCGATTTGAGAAGAATATCTTATTCAGATCAGTGAAGTTACTTCCAGAGAGTTTGAACATAGAATCAGGAAGCGTTCCAACAGGGAGATGGAACAGAACTCCCTTGTACTTGATAGAGTCATGCGTTTACACTGATGCTTGAAAAAGTAAGCCATTCTCTCCAATAGATCACCGTCATGCGTCGTGTATAGTGAAGAGCTTTTGAATAGGAAGCGAGTGTAGGTGAGAGAGAGAGAGAGAGAGAGAGAGAGAGAGAGAGATAGAGAGAGAGAGAGAGTGTGTGTGTGTGTGAGAGAGAGAGAAAGAAAGAGAGAGAAAGAAAGAGTGTGTGAGAGAGTAAGAAGTAAGGATGCCCTGTAGACGACTACAACAAAAATTAAAAGGTGATCGTCATAGATGACAGAACATGTAATAATAACAATGACATGTGAATAATAGAAGAATACCATCCTCTCTCGATCCGGAAAGGAGGAATATGCTCTACAAGCAAATTATCTGTTGAATCGACTGGAAACCACATATTGAATTACAAACTTTCGTGATTTGATAAAATTTGAAGAAACCCCGTATGGACACACTTCAAGACATCCGTACTCTCTCCCTTCTTGTCTTGCATCCTGTTGTCCCCAGTATAGCACAAACATCTCACACGTTTGGCACGTCTAGCCGAGACGAAAGCACACCCCTGCTATCTATTGACTCATTTGTTGTTTCAAGGGCATGAAAAGGCGCTGCCCGTCTCACAGGCGTTTGGATAGCTGATTTCAATCGTTCCCGATCCACAACTTCTCCGTTCTTCTTTTTCCTGGTCTGCTTGTCTAAATACGTCTACATAAGTATTTGTATTGAGGTCTCCAGTTACGTCATCAGCTCGACTCGTCAATAAGGATGTCCATAGAGGAGGAATGGGGGGGGGGGGGGGGGGGGCTAAATGCTTGAATGGGAAAACAAGAAAATATTGGAAAATATTCTATCGTGGGGAAAATGCTCTTTATTTCGATATAATCTTACAATGGAAATTATGTAAGTATGACATGAATGGTGATCATGCCCGTACGCAGGAATTCTTTCCGGATTGGGGGGGGGGGGCGGAGGGCAAAATGTAATTACACTCAATATTCGAGAGTACTCGCAAGCGACGGAGCGAAAGGAGACTGTAGAGATGTTCCCTTCCCACACGAAAGAGCTTTTGAAACTGAACGATGTGGTGCACATTTTGGTTTGAATTTTTAAAAACATTTTCACTAACAAATATAACAAAAATAAATATCACTGATCAAATTACTCGAAAATCTAAAATCCAAGTGGAAAGAAAGGGGGGGGGGGGAGGGGGTTGAAAATTCCGGAGGGGGAGGTAACTGCTCCCCCCCCCCCCCCGGTGCCTGTTGGTGATGGGGTGAATGGGGCGGGCATCGCATCGCACAAGTTTCATGTTTCAAATTGTATTGGTTTAAATCCATACATATTGGATTATTCTCAGTTTTTCACAGAATGCAACAAAAATTTACAAATATAACATAAAAGAACAAAGTATAGCATAGATAACAGAGTAAACCAGGATTTTCACAAAATATAACAGAATACAACAAATTATAACAAAATATGACGAAATATACCAGAAAATAACAAAATATATCAGAGTATAACAACATTTTAGTGTATAATAAGAACTTGAAATCAAAAGAAAAAAAGTAACATCAACAAGACGTCTGTCTCCGGGAGGCGCTAAATCTGAACCCGTCTATTCCAAACAGCACCCAATCAACCTAGCGAACCCCCCCCCCCCCTCCTCCTTGGAAAATCAATTTACTAATATGATAATGGTACTTGAACATAGTTTATAAATCTCTAATCTCTCTTTGATAACGGGAAATACACATTAGCCAGATGAAAAGCAGCACAATATTATTGTCAAACCAAATAAATAGCTATACAAATCAAACTTTGTCATCATGAACCGATTATTTACAATACCAAAGAACTTGGTAATGTTGTTGGTTCACCACTGGTGAAGATGCTGGTGAACTAAACCATAATTTCGAAGTCTATCTACGATACTCAACGTTGAATCCTCACGCAGATCAACATAGCACATGGAGAAATATAATTGCGTTTCCGATTTCAGACTTTGCCTGAGGTAACACAAAACAGAATCACACTCGTTTTCTTCGTAATAAGTATAAACTTTCAGTTCCAAAGAAGAAATCTATGAATGTGAGTTCACTTTCTTTCTTACTCCTTTTTTTCCTTGATTTATCCCAACTCACAAATGACCGAGAATAACATTTCTGACAATTACCCAAATGCGTTCGTCATTCATGAAGCATTCTGTATCGATAATAGTAACTTTAAAAAAAGCTAGCTGACAGCCAAATGTACTTGATATTGAGCAGCATCACATTTCTGTATGTACATGCCCTTAAGCGTGGTAGATTCAAGCCTTTGACATTTCGATTTCATTCACTGATAACATATTGGGATTCTGAACTTTTTCAACTGGTTAATTCCCAGCCTCCCTTTTTTTGTTTTGGTCATGGTCTTTTGTAACAACGTCAGTGCTGAGTTTTAAACTCTGTATGGTTCAAGTAATATGCACAGTTGATTGTGTTTGTACTTTTCAAGAAAAATGATGACGTTTTTAACCAACATCGCGAGAAATACATCCCATGTTGTAAAATGCTATCTGGAAAGAAACTTTATTTTGAAGTTGAGAAGTATCGTATTTCCCTAAACAAAGTCTCGTAGAGCATATCATTCACTCACGATCAAACAACAACAAATACAGTCAAAAGAGAGGAAAAGACTGATTTTTGTTAAAGGTATCCACGCACAAAACACCCACTTCACAAATGCACATAAGATCCAACCCACATACGCGGGCAACATTCTTCACCCACTCTTCAAAACACACCCACACCCTCACATCGCACAAAACATCTACCTCACAGAGCTCCACAACATCCACCCACACACGCACACAACTTGCACATCATGCACTCAAGCAAGATCCATCTCACTCACACACACACACACCCCCCACACACAACTTCTACCCACGCACCCACGCAACATTCACCCACACGCTCACAAAACGTCATACAACATTTTCTTCCACACTGCCTACCGCCATGAACGCTCGCCCAACACACCTGCAAATAATCCTTTCTATGCACACAAATAAATGCGGACGCACGTCATTTCCTTTAATCCTATCTTTGGAAATTCAAATGGCACTGGGGCAAGAATGTTTTGTGGCCTGTACTTGAGCAAAATTTTGCGGGACACTATGACAAGATGAGAAATTAATACCTCTTTCGAGAACAGTACCAAAATAACGCCACTGACTGTGGTGAAACACTACTGGCCATTATGATGGGAGAAGCAATCTCTTAACACAAATGTTTGCAAACGAAAGCAGTGATTTCCAGAAACATACTTAGTGGTTGACATGGATATCACTCTACCCTCCATGACAGCGCCATGTCAAGCATTTTATTCATATTTTAACCATGTGAAGGATGCCTCTTGACTGCCTGCATGCACATCGATTACCCGATCGACGGCGCAATCATCTATAAAGTTTCAACCAATCACCGTATACCCTCCGTCGAATTTCTCAGCTGAGTACTATTGTGTGCAACCATAATGATCAGCACATGTATCGTATAACTTACTCCATAGCGACCCTTATACCGTGAGCAGAAGCTAGGCCTATTTATTATTCCAAGACATATCAGCTTGATCCAATTTTATTTATTTTCTGTCCTGTTTATAATCAGTAGAAGCTATCACTTTATGACGTACCGGCATTTTTTATTTCTTGTACCCCAGTGTTTATGGTAAGGACACTTAACTAGAATAGGTGAAGAGATTTCAAGGAGAGAGAAAGAGAGGGAGAGAGAGAGAAAAAAGGGGGGAGAGAGAGCAATAGGTAGAGAGATTCAAATGAGGTCACTGGAGATGAAGGAAAGGAGGAGAGAGAGAGAGGGAGAGAGATATATAGAGGAGAAGGGAAGGGGGCAGCAGAGAGTGTAGCGAGGTAGCACCTGAAATAATTGTTAAGTTTAAAAAATAGAAAGAAACCTATCCCTTTCTTTTTGATAAATAAAAATAAAAATCAAGGTAACATGATTTTCTTGTTTTATCATCTAATGAGATATCAACCTATCCCTGCTTATGGAAAAACAATAATTTCCTTTATTCAACACACGAACTATGTAAAAAAAGATCTTTAAGGGTGAAACGACAAAATGAAATAATGGAATGTTCAAGAACGAATTATATATCTACCAGATGATAATTTATGCCATACTTGATGTTTATAAAACGCACAAATCTGCCTGAAGATGGTGCCTTGGCGCACAATGATAATGAATTTTAAATATGCACGTGATAAACGACAAGTTCATTAATAAAAGAAAGTATCAAGCACTTATCAATTAAATAATGACAATGACAACATAATCATACAATATAAAAAAGAGATTAAAATTCATGCATCTAACGATTATCTGATTCGGATGATGAATATTCAGACGAAGAAAGATACCAAGGTAGACAAAGATGGACGGGTGGTAATAAACTGGGGAAAATGTCAGAGGTAAAATGCCAAAGGGATGCATTAAGAATTCGTACTCTTGGGTGGTACATTACGTCTCAAAGCGTAAACTTTGTGCATGAATTCTTTGATGAGATTGTAAGCCTTCCTTAACTAGGGGGCATAGAGAGAGCTACTGACCAATAAGTCAGTGACAAAATAATCTTTTTATGCTGTAACAATTTTCACTGGCGTTGCGTCTCTGCAACGATGGGATGAGCCCGGGGGTAAAAATGACTGTGAAAATTCGAAATTTTCATGAGGAGATGGAAAATTTAAGAGTCATGTCCTTTTTTGCTTATAGAGGGAACTAGTACTGTCAGCTCATTTTGAAATCCGATAACAAAAAGCTAAATGAATAAATAAATGATAACATTTGCCGTGACAATTATGATGATGACGCAGGTAATAATAATGATGACAATAGTAACAACATAATGATAATAATAATTATATTAATGATGATGATAACAACAATGACATTTATGACATCCAGGTATCAAATCGGATTTCTTTACTTTCTTGTATCACTTCAAGCATTACTTCTATTCGATTTCCTCTAGTATTACACGGGTCACCATTACACTAGAATTTAATACTGAAATTCTTTTTTCCCCATAAAAGAGGTATATCCCGTACACGTCTATGGCAAGACTGGAAAACCTTATGCAATCATTTAGAAACAAAGTAGATCAAACACAAGGATTGTCTCCAAGGGCTATTCTCTGTAAAGTGAAACTAACGGTCACACATGCACGCGACCTTCTCATTTTGCCTCATTGCTCGAAAATCAGCTATTTTATCACATATTTAAAATTTTTGATTGTAACTATTGTTTACATAATAAAGGCTCCCCTTTCTTTGGTATTATAATTTCTCATAATGTTTTACCGAGTCATTTGAAAACGCCCCCTTTTCGAGTGGTCACACACATGACCAACCTAATCTTTACCTCTTAAAGAACGGAATGTTCATGTATTTATGGAAAACTATTATCAGGGATTATAAAACTGTTTAGACCAATCCCCATCATACAGTAATGAAAAGTGGAAACTTACACTCCAAGGGAAATGCGACAAAAATAGGTTTGAATACCAACAAGTAAGACCCATTTCCGTGCGAAGTCACACACGTGACCGACCTAATTTGACTTCTGAAAGAAGAATGATGTACACTCTTTTAATATGATAGCCTTCAGTCTATTGGGGGTAATACAATTACTTAAAACTACAAAATAAGAAACTTCTACTACAAGACATATACTGACAAATTAGTTTTGAATGAGCGATTTTTCAGTATTTCGGTCACACACGTGACCGACAATGGCCCCCTAATGTCCTGTCTGTAATACTACATATAACTATCAGCAAACTATTTCTTTAGTGTTGCCTTGGAAAATCTTCTCTTCAGCCTCCTGGAAAAATTCATGATATGCATCCTTTTTTCCGCAGATACCATTGCAATCTGATTGGCGAAAAACAAAATGAAGGGTCATACAAAAATCAATACTTCTTTCTAGAAAATATCTTGTTCTACGTATGGATATGAACGAAAGGAATCAGTATTCAACTTGATATGCTCGTGAATAGCACTTAAGGGCGTGCTGAGCACTCTGTGTTCCATTAAATGCGTCTGAGGTAGTCCCCAGGGTATCAGTTTCTTTTATTGGATTGGCTTTAATGCCCTCTCCTATTAAGCAAACGAATGACTAGAAAAAAGGTAGTTTTGAAATAACAAAACAGTGAAGAGATGTGATACGTGAAACAAAGAAAAAGTAGAAAAGGGATGATATTAAGAATGTGGCCAGAAAAAGAAGGTATGATGTTTTATACAGCGGTAGCTAATTAATTTAAAAAGATCATAGACTTGGGAAAGGGGCGGGGGCGGGTGGGATGTACTTTAGCATGCGTCGACCTATTGCAAGTTGCATCACCTTTTTACAGGGTTTCAGACGGCGGCGGCTGGGGGGGGGGGTACCTGCATTCTATGCTGGATATGCTGAAAATGATCGTGTAAATGATAACAATTTAAAGACAGATTACCCCTCACACACAGAAAGGTTTTGGAGAAGAAACAAATGAAGGTCTAGAGGAAATTAAAAGAAATGAATCATTCAAACTTCATTAGCCGAGAACACGAATTTGATTATCATAATGGTGATCTAAACGTTCCTTTTTCCAATATAGACTTTCAAAGGTCCGTAGAATCTTGTAAATGCCCTTGCAAACCTACCCCAAAACAACAACAAAAACAAATTAAAACAAAACAAGCAAACAAAGAACAACAAATGAAAACTTAATGTTTAGAAAATGTACAGATTTTTTTTTCTTCCGGATACCAGGTTGAATTATAGTAAGAGGATGTTTTAATATCCGCCTCTTTTTTTCAGAGGGTCACTACCTTCTTGAACTGACGATCCTCACCCTTTTGGTTTCAGTTACATCATAATGCAGATTAAATGAGGTATCACAGTCAATCCAGTGTCATAAAATGCTCTCGCTGCCTCGTTTTGGAGGGGTAATTTCATTAAGTATCTACAAAGGCTACCTTCAATATGTTGACAATTTCAATGGCGTATCCAGCATCTAGACTATAGAAAGGGATGTATGTCCATTACAAGTTCCAGAAAATACATTTTCTTGAGATGTCGCACCCCACCGATAAGATTCATTTTCAGAATTAGCGACGAAGTATATTGCACTTTTTCGAGAGAAATTCATCATTTTTATGCACTGCCCGTAAATACTCAGTCACCCATTAACTGAAGAATAATTTTGTTATTAACGTTTTTCCAGTCCCTATGTCCTTCTCCAAACTTTGAAACCTCCGACCTCCAAACTCAACTCTGTTTCCCCCTTCAAAAATGCATGTATTCCGTTCGATCTGGGACAACCCATATTTAATTTCCACTCTAAAACTGGGTGAAATAAATCAAACATGCGTCGCATCGACTGCTAATTCTTCTCTCTCTTTATGAAGACCTTACTTCCAAAAGGCGCTATATCCAGTTTTTATCAAATTTGAGTTGTTAATGTCACTGCGTTATTCAGGTAGAGTGATTTGCTATGAATACAATTTCGAAGCAAAGATATCATGAAACATAGAAGAGATAGTACTTTGTAATTAAGTTTCCATTAACACGTGGATAAACGACATGCATTTTTCTCTCAAGTTACCAAAATGGATTTAGCGCCCTTTGGAAGAAAGCTTTTCATATTTGCCTTCGGTTTGTTCACATTACCAGGCTTTAGCAGGCTCGAGCGGTCACGTTCCCACTGAAATAATTTCATTATGTAATGAACAGCCACGTAAATCCCAGAAAAGCAACTAAAATCGTCATGCATGACAAAACACATAAACTCGCTGCTCAAAGTATGATGTGTTGTTGCGTATTGCATGCGTTTAAATATCAAAATATGCACTTCCCATATTCTAGATGCTAAAACGATTTCATATAAATGTTGTTTCAAATATGGTCTCATGACAACAAAGGAAGCACCTTCGAAAGAATCCAGTTCCAACTTAGTATTTGTCGAGGAAATGTACGGTCCCTTTTCAACGTCCAACAAAACGACAATCAATTATTTTTCTATTTTTCTTCACTGTCAAAAATGCGAAATTTTCAGGCTTTAAAGCATTCATGTGTTTCAAGGAAATTAAACTTCTTGGGGATTTTTCACACAAAACGATACCCCCTCAAAAAAAAAAGAAAAAAAAAAAGAAAAGAAGAAGAGAGAAAAGAAATACGAAAAAAAAAAAGGCAAAAACAGCTACAACCAACCAAGAAACCAACCAAACAACCAAACAACCAACCAACCAACCAACCAAACAAACAAACAAACAAACACACACAAAAAAATCTCGAAAATAGGAAAGCAAATAAACACTATAGTAATCATTTTGAATAGTAATCATTTTGAAATGATTCCTTCAGAAGAATATTTCTGTTTAAGATTTTTTTTCTGTTACATTTCCATTCAAACTTTGGATTATTTCCGAGGCGATATCAAAACGGTAGATTATTAAAAGCAGGTTCTTCCATTTGATTTCTTCCAATTCAACAAAGCGACAAAGGTCGTATAAAGTACAGGCTTCTCTATCCTGAATAAAATCTATCCAGGCCACCCCCACATGGAACGATATTAGGAGGAATATTTGTCTTTTAAGGTCAATATATTTTGTAATTCTCTGCTACCCAAAAGTAAAAATATTGGATATCTTCAGAGGTATCATGATTTAAGCTCTCCTTTTAAAGCAAAAGGTGTATACACCTGTCCTGTCCTACTTAAACGAATATGGAAACTATATTGGATATCATCTAAGAAAATGCGATATTGTCAGCAAGAGAAGAGCTGTTTATAAATATAAATCAATTGATTTTAAATGAATTATAATAAGCATTTAAGTGAAAATATCTCGGACATGACCTTTAGAATGAATATTTTGTCAAAATTATTTAAAGTAATATTTGTTATTTACAAAATGGTAGAACTTTATACGACTCAAGTTGTCTGGATAAATGAAATCTTCTCGCTCCCATCGAAGATGCTACATGGAAATAATTATTTCAAATATCAACAAAAAAATATACATGTAGTTTTAGAGGTTCAAAGTTTTCATAGATGATTAATGAGAATGCTTCAGCTCCTAAGGGCAGTGAGCTATAGGGTAATGCACATAGAACTCATTGTGTCGGCGCTTAATAAGATACACTACCATGATGGTAATACAACTAACATGACTAGTACTAGTAAACACTAATTTAAAAAATATGGAAATGTTTTGATTTAATTACAGTTAATTTCATGACATCTCCTGTTCCAATTTATTTCAGTTAAATCTAGATCAAGTGCATTCTTTTCTCTTACTTGGTCAATCCACACTTTAACATGTTTAATAATGGCCTTTTTAGATTTTGAATAAACAAAAGCAACCAGGAATCCGTTACTGCCAATAACTCTACAAATCTTTTCTATGTCTTGAAACTGACCATTTTCAATGATGTCTGAAAAATCGACAAATACCACTTCCATACCATTTCTGATATCATTTCCCAGGAATTTTACCTTACTATTATACCACAGAGCTTACGGTCTGTAAATATTTGAAATGGGAGGGTACATCAACTATCCCTAGATCCTTCTTTATTAGCAAATTAATCAAAACCGATCATTTTCCAGGCTCTAAATAAGTTTACTTAATTTCTTTACTAAAATCTTTGATACTGCAGCGCTTATGGAACATGAACCAATTGTGAGATTATTAAGGACTTGCTTGTGTACAACAACTTTGCCATAAATTGTTCAAATTCTCTTTTTCCAAAATTATCAAACGGATCTCGTATTTTTTAAATTTTATAAGCCAATTCAATTTCTCAGATTCCTTTTCATTTTGGGTTAAATATATACATACTCAATGGGGTCCTCATCCCAGTCTACGTCCTGAATATATTCATTCACCCTATTCAAGATAAACGCATGTGTCTTCATTAAATTTGATTGGGACCTGCAATAAAACCAAACAACTATACTTTTTCAGTGCAAATTTACCTGACTAAAACATAATCAATAAAAGATAATTGTAGCATCTGCCAACTGCAATATTCTAAATTTTTTGATATTTCAGATCTTTCATTCGTTATCTTTATCCCATGTAAATTATCACTCTTTCTAACTTTTAGAGCCATTACTTCAGCCACTGGTATAGGGAGTAAAGCCGATAATGGACAATCTTGTCTTATTCCCTAGAAATCTATCAGAGATTCAACCTTTATTTATCACACTTCAAGTTGCATTAAGTTTAAATAGCTTTAACCCAGTTAACAAATAATTTCTTAAAATCAAACTGATCTAGTAGGCTAATCTATGAATAAAAAATCAAAAGGTTTTTTTTTTTTTAGAAATCAAGAAAAAGAAAGATACCATTGTTGTCGCCTTGTTTGCAATAGTGAATAACATTTTGAACTAAATGTAAATTTTGCATAGCAGATTTTTGTTTCAAGTAACCGGTCTGATTAAATAAAATTAACTAATTATCTGTTACTCTTTATAATCGTTTACATAATACTTTTGTTGCGATCTTGTAGTCAATACCGATGTGTTGGCTCAGTAGGTAGAGCGTCCGCCTCACAATCGGGAGGTCGCGGGTTCGAACCCCGGCCGCGTCATACCAAAAGACGTTAAAAGATGGGAGTTGCTGCTACCTTCTTTGGCGTTCAAGAATTGAAAAGGATAGAGCAACGTCGATCTGGCGCTGCTCAGTGGCTGCCGGGCCCACGATCAATTGGGCAAAATGAATTTCCTTTCTCGGACAATAAAAATTTGGAGAATAGTGGGTATTAGGATACTGCTCTCCAATTACCTAATAACCCTTTGTCCAGTTGTCTCTTTTCTTATACAATACAACTGACTTCTGGGTTTCTGACAATTCGGCTTTTCCGGATCCATCGTTTGAACTATAACTACTATTAAAAACTTAATATCATTCCCAAACATTTATTAAATTCTGCAGTGAAGCCGTCGTTTCATGGCGACCCAATGGCATTTGAAAACAATGCTCCTTTGTCATGTTTGTCCTCAGCCTTTATAAGAAGCCCTTCACAGTCATGATAAAGATTCATCCTCTGAAAGAGCGTGAATCTGAACTAAATCAAGGTAGTTTATTATCATATCATTGACTGGATAATGATGATGATGATAATAATAATAAGAACAATGGTAATAGTGATGATGATAGTAACAATAATAATAGAGATAAAAAGAAAATAATGGTAATATACTGATAATAAAAAAGTATCAATTAGAGTTACTTTATAAATATCATCCTTAATATAGTTTTTATCAACATCAGCATTATCATCATCATCGTCGTCACTATTTCGTTATGGATGGAGTCAGGTTCAAATTGTTAAGCCCTAAACATGCTAAATATCGTCTTAAAAAAAGAAGGTAGAAGGTATTTCACAAATAGGTGTCAGACCTGTAAAACCCCACGTGAGGCAAATTAACATTCTTTCATTTAAACAGCATGGGGCATACGTCTATCGTTCGAAATGTGAGATTGGACATAAGATTAAGTGTCATGATGTCGCCCCCTTAGGGGGCTAAGGATCGGGGTGGATCCTCATGAAGCCCTTGGTTTTTATCGTTTTCCGAGCCTGTATGAGCAATTTGAATATTAAGTTTTACAATTCATATCTTTTTTCAAAATTTTTAATGATTTTTTTTTTCATTTTAACCGAAATTGTTAGGGGGGCTGCAGCCCCCAGCCCGCACGCATCTATGACCCCCTCTCTTTTTTGACATGAGTAGAAATCATTTCACAGATTGAACTGGCCTCAATGTTTTAGTCAGCACGTCGTACTCCCTCGTATTTTATAAAAACGGCTCCACGTTGCTCATTTAATTATAAGATTAATGAACAGGAAGGATGTATCCAGGCACGACATCTACAGGAAGATTGTGTCAGACTATGATTGAGCTGCAATGATGCATACTTCATTCGGAAGACAGTAATAGGTTGTGGGTGAGGGTTGAATGACTACCCATTTTCTTTTCCACGATCCTCATTAGATGTTCACATTTCATACTTACAAGCGTTCAATAATTGGGTAATTTGGCGTCCAGGCAAATGGCATCTCTGATTGCTGGTTAACGGCCGCTAGTCCATAGTATGTGCGTGCGCGGACCAGTCATGTGGGTGCATGTGGGTGTATGTGTACCAGCGTGTGCGCTCGTGCTTGGAGGTGGGGTTCCACTGAAGAGGTTATATCCAGTTTTATGCACACCCCCGCTTTTTAGTTTAAAAAAAGATCATTTTAAGTATTTCCCAACCAAGCAAAAGCCATTGTCTTTTGAAAAACGACAATTTTGGCCCTTTTAATTTCTTGACCGCTAACAGTACATGTAGCAGGATAAAAGTGATTTAATTCACTTAGAAATACCTCCATTTCTCATGCAGATGCTAAAAATTGCACTTCGAAATCACTGAAAATGGTTTATTCCTACTTTCCTACTCCTTCTTTCCTTCTTCCCGCTACTTACAAAATTATAAGAAGTGTGAGACTTTCAGCAGGCGAAAACAGGCAAATTAATCCATAGCTACCTTGATCGGTTGATACGTCGCTGTACATGCAGTGCGTCCCAGAAAAAAAAAAGAAATCCATTTTTGGAGAAATAATAATCAAATACGATTCTTTCATGTGATACAAAATAAACGGTGAATCGTTCATACATAACATGCATGACAAATTTCTTACAATCACATCTGCTGCCTATCAGAAACAAATTGCGCAGAATAATGAACGTTTTTTTTAGCAGATGTTACAAGTTTGTATCTATCATCATCCCAAATAATTACTTTGATAATAATTACTAAACTATTTTTAAAGCCTATATCATTATATCATTAATCCGTTAGGGGGTCTACATCACACGAGCTAGGCTTTTCAGTAGATCCCTCCACAGATCCTTTTGTCACCTTTCTATGTTGTATTCGTGTATTTTATGCTTTTTGCAATGTTTGTATACAATTGTAATTTTGTGTCAAATGTGGAATCTCAATTTAAAAAAAAAATCAGATCAACAGTATTCTCATCTTTCTGTTCCCGTTTTGTTCTTTCAATTTGTCCTTTCTGTTTCTGTTTTTAGTTCATTAAGTTTCATCTTTTCATTCATTTTCTTTTCTTTCCTTTCAATTGTCTTTTTTGCTCATTTTCCAATTTTCATACGGTACATTCGTTTTCACTTTAGGATCAATGTCTAGCTTCCTTTCCTATTTTTCATCGCTTTGAAGAACTCTTTATCTCTGAACGGTCCCATCAACACTCGGTTACCGCAGAGTCCTACCTAGACTGAAACCTTTTGGCGACTGACGTTGACATTGTTGTGGAACGGATGAAGAAGGGCTGAGGATAGGCGCAAGTAGCCCCGGCGGAGCGATAAATGTTAGCTTCCTGTCTAATTTGACGTGTTAAGCCTATGGCTGGATTTAGCCCAAGAAGATATGTGTTTTTTTCAATTAGAGTTTCTACCTTTCCCTCCAGGAACCGGTTGATGTACTCTACCTAAACAGTAGTGTTCAAGTCCTGGAAACGGAGAGAAATAATGCACATCGCTATACCCGTATAATAAGACACAGGGCGGAGATATTTAGATTTTCCGTGCATTATCTCTGATGAATTTTAATATACTTATTACAATGGAATGCCAATTTGATTGTAACACATTAAATATTGTAACGTATAATAGTAAATTCTACTTTGGCAGCTCCTGCACTATACACATCCCCTTTTAAAGAACAAATGTTTGAATTAAATTTAAATTACAATTTACGCTTCCCAATCCGCTGCCATCACTGATTTCCAAAGTTGATCAAAATAGGTGTGATGACCTTTCACAAAATTGTTGTCAATCCGACCTTAATAGCTTTTACTCCCTCCTTATGAGAAGGCAATCTGACGTCATTTGACATCAAGTACCAATGCTCAACATGCCATGTTAGATGAAACTAGAGAAAGTTTAATAACGTAGAGTGGGGTAGTTCAAGGTTTTCCCTTGACATTAAAGGAGACCTTGAACCAAGCGATAAAACCAATAACCACAATGAAGCAAAACGAACTATTGATCATTCGTTTCTGACGCAAAAATGGGATGTTTTATGACCTTGATAACAATCGAGAGAGTAAAGCTTAATAGAAGAAGTATTAGTAGTAGTAGTAGTAGGAGTAGTAGTAGCAGTAGTAATAGTAGCAGCAGTACTATAGTAGTAGTAGTAGTACTAATAGTGGTAGTAGTGGTAGTAGCAGTAGTAGCAGTAGTAATAATAGTAGACCTATAGTAGTATTAGTGATAGTAGTAGTAGTAGTAGTAATAGTAGTAGTAGTAGTAGTAGTAGTAGTAGTAGTAGTAGTAGTAGTAGTATAGTAGTAGTAGTAGTAGCAGTAGTAGCAGTAGTAGTATTAGTAGTATTAGTAGTAGTAGTAGTAGTAGTATAGTAGTAGTGGTAGTAGTAGTAGTAGTCGTAGTAGTCGTAGTAGTCGTAGTAGTATAGTAGTAGTGTAGTCGTAGTAGTCGTAGTAGTATAGAAGTAGTAGTCGTAGTAGTATAGAAGTAGTAGCAGCAGCAGTAGTATAAAAAGTAGCAGCAGTAGCAGTAATAAAAGTAGAAGTAGTAATAGTGATAGTAGTAGTAGTTGTGGTAGTAGCAGTAGCAGTAGTATAAAAGTAGCAGCAGCAGTATAAGTAGAACACGTAGAAGTAGCGGTAGTAGTAGCAGTAGTATTAGTAGTGATAGCACCATTTTTTCTTTTGTATTCAAAATTATGTACATTTTTGAAGTTTGTATAACATATTTATCATCTCTTCGCGGGAGAAATAACGTGAACTGAAAGGAACATTAATATTATGATTTTCACATTGTTTCTTTTTTTTGGTCATCTTTGCCTGTTGTCCATTGTTTAACTCATACACTTCCATATTAAACATGCAGATTCATTCAAAACCCCCGCCTTTTCTTACTTACTAATTCATTCTTTATTTATTTTGCTCCTTGACAGTCTTTAGATCCTGCTCATTCATATTTCCATAAAGTCCATTAATATGCACCTTCCTTCGTAAAACCCCAAGTCGTGGCAATGAATATCAAACGTTGTAAGACTACCCCCGATTAAAGCTGTAAGTTTACCTTGGATGAGATCCAACGCCTCCGCAGATAATGCGAACTTGATCAAAATTAACTTGCATGGCAATCTAAGGATTCCGTAGCTTACATTTTATTTTTGCGAATTAAAGGATTATGGGATTACCGACGGCGTTCACAGGAACACGCTGGTAGGATTTACATTTAGAGTGGGGAACAGAGAGTGAGGGGCCCCTCAAGATCACAATATTTGAGAGGGTGTGCTGATAGAGGAATCACCATCAGACCAGAGCATGGCCGTACGCAGCGGGGGGGAGTTGCCTCCCAGAAATGTTTAAAACTTAATTTTTTTTTACTGAAAATTTTCACAAAATTCACCAAAAGCAGTGAAAAGTGCGCACCAAATCTTTCAATTTCACTTTAAAAAATGCCAAAGCGGCCTCATGACCAGCTCGGTTGCTTCCCTCCCTCGCTTTCGAGTTTCTTCGAAAAATGTTATGCGTCTTGCCCCCCCCCCCCCCCCGTAAAAAATTTCTGCGAACGGCCCTGGACCAGAGTAAACAACAACAACAAAAGCTACACCAACAACAAGAAAAAACAAAAACCACTACCATGACTACTATTCTCGCTGCTGCAGCTACTGCTACTACTAGAAGAGCCTACTTAAGAAAAACCTATGTCTGTAGGAATTTATAGCCCTTTTTTGAAAAGGATTGATTTCTTGTAGTTTCTTTTGGGATATCTTTCACCTAACTTGGATATCTGAGAAGCATTTGCAACCATTTTGGGGAAAACACTAGGACCCCTAGCCCTCTTCGGCTGTTGGTCTTGAGTCGGTTATTTTTTTCCTTTTTGGGGGGGTTTGAATGAATTAGGTTCGGTATGTACAATGGATGGCAGTGGTTGAGCTGATGTTAAAGCAAACAAACAAATGAACAACAAATCGGCACTTTTTCATGCATAGCGACAATGTAATTATATCCCCCAAATAAACAAAAATATGATATGATAATACAAATCTAGTTGCCACAGTAATATGGATGACAATCGCGTTTAATAATACATGGATTTTCCCCAAAATTACAAAAGTGGGTTACGGGAGGGGGGGGGGGAGATAGGAAAACAACATTTGGAATAGATTTATAGGAAATATAAACATATTAAAAGAAAAATTGTCATTTCCGATTGAATGTTCACAAGCTACTTAGTAACGATATTAGACTGTTACTCACTTCCATATGAAACAAAACAACAACAAAAAAAAGGGGGGGGGGGTATCGGTTTCACGAAAGAGTGCGAATGAGACGAACCTAAGGACTGACACTTCTTCGATTCCCACCTCAAATTTCCTTTCCAACAGGCAAAGAAAATGCGAGACAAATCCTCCTCATCTACGCTTTCGTCAGTTCGTTTCCAATCTTTTTTTTTCAAGAGTCGATAGCAAGGTCAGACAACACGTAAGGACGATTTCGTGACATCGTCGTAATTCCAAGTATCATGTGAAAGAAATCGAATGCTGAAATGAATATTCATGATATTCGCATGGCACGTTACGAATGTTCGGAACGACTATGCACATATAGATCGAAATGTTTACGGAATCGTGCGAAGCATAATCAGCATCACCACCGCCACCATCACTACCACCTCTATCTCCAATGCGACTAAGTACCTTTATCACCACTTCTACTACTACTGCTACTACTTCTACTACTACTGCTGCTGCTGCTGCTGCTGCTGCTGCTGCTGCTGCTACTTCTACTACTACTTCTACTACTACTACTACTACTGCTGCTGCTGCTGCTGCTGCTACTACTACTACTACTACTACCACTACTACTACTAGTACTACTGCTGCTGTTGCTGCTGCTGCTACTACTACTACTACTACTACTGCTGCTGCTGCTGCTACTACTACTACTACTACTACTACTACTACTACTACTACTACTACTACTACTACTACTACTACTACTACTACAGCTACTACTACCATGATTACTACTACTCCTTATTAGTACTAATTCTACCAGCACTGCTACAGTAACCGTTACTACTGCTATTACTTGGCCTACCGCTGCTACTTTTATTACTTCTGTTACGACAATTCTACATCTACTTCTACTACTACTTCTTTAATCATGAATGAAAATGACAGACAACTCCTCCTTAAGATCATATTTTTTGTTTTCGCAACCTCATCGTTATGGGAGATAGTTAGTGGAAACCAAATGCTCACATGAATGTTATTTAGAACAAATTGAAGGGAACTGTACTTTTACTCCTGACGATATTGGCGTATTTTTAGCATATAATGCGCCACCACGGTTCGGAACAAACCAAATAAGACATGAAGACAGGTCATATGTGAAATCAAATCAGTATTCAAAACTTTTTCATTCTTTGTAAGTTGCTGCACACCAGGTTACCAAATGTATTGGATTTGCCCTTATGGGTATTGATAAGGTTGTGTGTCAACACTCGTCAGCCACGTAAGAATTTGCGTAAGATCTGCATTTCTTATACAAGATTTTTTTTTTTTCTAGAAGCTATGAAATTGAGATTGTATTGAACATGAATACAAGTGATTATCCTGATTATGGCAAATACGTGCGGTTCTAAGGTGATTACATGAAACTGATCTGGAAGTCATACTAACAACGGTGAGGAAGAACGAAGGCATGGAATGACCGTGGGAGAATGAAACTATACACGTGCTATGTATACCGAATTGAAGCTCTCTCTTTCGAAAGGCGCGAAATCCAGGATTGATCAACATGGATAAAACGTGCGTATTTCTTACATAGGATTTAGAGATAACATCGTACCCTAAGGAATCCTCTAAAAATCTTGCAAATATAAGGCACAAACGGACGTGTATCACCTGTTCCAAAATGAACAAATAGCATTTTGTTTGCTTCAGCTAGCTTCTAGCATGTCTAGTGAAAGCATTGTATTTGTGAGACTATCGATATTGATATTCTGGTCGTTTAGGTGTCTTAGGTGAGTGGTTTAAAGGCCGTGTCACATTTTAGCGTATCGAGCCAACGTATCCCCAACGCATTCGAAAATTTTGATATACGTTCTCGTGAGTTGCCATTCGTTCGTGACACGTTTGACGTACGTGGTATTCGTTGGCTGTTCGTAGGTGTTCGCAGAGATACGCTGGAGCCGATTTTTTTTAATATTTTGGACATGTTCAAAACTTTGAGCGTGTGACAACGTACTGACAACGTGCCCTATGTATACGTTGAACAATCGCTGTGTGAAAGTTCCGCACGCTGAGTGTCCATTTCTTATTCGTCCGCCGTTCGTCCAGAAACGTCAAGCCCATCTGCAACTTTGCCATAACGACTGCACAACGTATATACGGCGTTAGTGTAACAAATGGATAATGAATGGCCAACGAATACACAGCGTATTCCAACCTACTTCAGCTTTTACTACTCTCTAAATTCCTTAGATTGGAAATCAAAATATCAGTCTATGAGATTGTGGTTGGGGACCAATCCAAACTTAGATTGAGAAAAAGATTGACTTCTAAATGTATTGGATTGATATTTTCAATCTAATTTTGTATTGGTCCCTCATTGCAATTTAAAGAATTTAGAGAGTAGGCGTCCATCTGACGTGTTTGACGGTAATCTACCGATAGAGTATAGTGCGCATAGTACAGCTAGCGTAAAAGCAGCGTTTTTCGTGTCTGTGAGGTCACAGCGGCCGCGAGTATCTCCTTCATTTCTGCTCAGAGTTGGATCCCAACTAACAATCGGACGTTTCTTGAACGTTCTAAAAACGTTCCAAGTTGGTTCTTTGGACGTTTCGTAAAAACGTTTTTTTGACGTATTTTTGTGGAAGGTTTTGGACGTCCATAAAACATTTTATTGGACGTTTTAAAAAACGTTATAAAAAAACCTTTTATGCATTTGCTTTCCAGTCTAAGGACCTGCAGAAAACCTTTAGACGTTTTGAAAACGTTTTGAGAACGTTCAGAAAACCTTTCTAGAACGTTTTAAAAAAAACCTTACAGAACGTCCAGAAAACCTTTAATAACTAGATTATAATAATAATAATAATGGGTATTTAGAGGCGCTAAAAACAAAAAAGTACCATAGCGCGTACAAAAATAGGAAACATTTAATATTTGCAATGATTACTATACAATATTCAAGATAAAAAGGGAAAAATATTAATTATTTAGGAAAAAGGTATGTCTTAAGGGATGATTTGAAGCCAAGAACACTGGAAACATTTCTTATTGAAAGAGGGATAGCATTCCAAGTCTTGGCAGCTGCTACGGCAAACCGTTTTTCGGCAGAGGAGAGTTTTGACAAGGGAATGCAAAGTCTGCATGTGTCAGTGATTGAACGAAGATTACGAGAGGGTGTGTATAATTTGATGGTATTATTAAGATATTCAGGTGCTAATTGATTTAGAGTTTTGTATACGTATAAACAGACTTTAAACTGAATGCGTTGGAATAGAGGTAACCAGTGGAGTTCCTTAAGTAGGGGTGTAGTATGAGTTCGGGATCCAAAGCCAAAAATTAAACGAGCGGCACGATTCTGTATAACTTCAAGTTTTCTTCTATCTCTAGCTGACAAAACAGTATATAAACTATTACAGTAATCTAACCGAGAAAGGATAAGTGCTCGCACAGCATGGTGACATGTCTTAAGATCAATAAATCTACGAATCCTCCACAAATTGCTGAGATGATAATTACAATTACGGACAACCTGATTTACTTGAGCAGACAGTGTGAACATGTTATCAATGCATACTCCAAGAACAGTAGTTTTAGTGGAGATGGGGATGCATTGACCATTAACATTAAGCTGAATATGTGATATTGATTGCAGATGGCGGGTAGAAGAACAAAGAGCTATGAATTCAGTTTTGTTGTTATTCAGCTGGAGATAATTAGATGACATCCACCTACTAATTTCTGAAATACAAAGAGAGGTTTTCTCAAGTGTTTCATTTATATTTTCAAAAGAGCGCGGGTCAAAAGAACAATACAGTTGTACAGATTATAATAATAAAAAAAAAAAAACACCCAATAATTATAACCTAAGTGAAGCTCTTTCAATGCAATCCACTTAATGGTCTATAATACTATCCTCCTATAATCTTAACAACCCTATACCTATATCCTATCCTATCCTATCTTAAACCTGTCTACTGAACTATTGTCAGGTCTTTCTATATATAGGGACAAGATTGCAATGACCGTTAAAAGATAGTTGAAGATAACAATTTTTCAATTTAGACCTAGAAATACCTCTTCAAATTGCATTTTGGGCATAAAAATTAATTCAAATACATTTTACATTATAGCTCAAACTGAATTGCCAAAATACATTGCCATTAGCAATTTCCAAATAAGATTTTGGTCATTTATGGTCTTTTGTGAATATTCATTAATCATGATCGATTAAATGTTTAGTCAAAACTTCGACGTTCTGTAAACGTTTTTTAAACGTTTATTAAAGACGAAGACGTAGCGGACCTAATAAAAACGTTTTGTGAATGTTTATTAAAAACAGACGTAGCGGACCTAATAAAAACTTTTGTAAACGTTTATCAAAGACGGGGACGTAGCGGACCAAATAAAAACGTTTTGTGAACGTTCTGAAAAAGTTTTGTGTTTGCTGGGAACTGTCTTTTTCCTCGCTAGCTATCATTCACTGCACTGAGCTGAGATGGTCAGTCTCTCTCGGGAAACGCGATACAATGCATGGCTCGTAGTCTCGGGAAACGCGATGATTTCGGGGGAAACAGGAACAGGCCAAGGCTATATTTCATTTATGATATCAACCGACTGATTTTTTTGTAGAAGAATGTGTTTATTTGTTCATTTGGACATCGGAAAAAAGAAATTTGGAAACGATTCTATATTTGTTGAAGAAGAGTGTCTTTATGTGCTCATTTATAATGATTTGGAATTGGACGTTTTTAACACGTTTAATAAACGTTCAACAAAAAATAGGTCAGGGAAAAACGTTCTGTACACGTTAGGTAACGGACGTTTAATTTTATAACGTCCGATAACATTTTACAAACGTTTGTAAAGAACTTTTCTTTTTGTAACGTCCATTGACGTTTTAAAAACTTTTTCCAAAAAACCTGTGCTTTGCGGTAAATGCTAAGTCCAAACTTTGACGTTATATGTACGTTTTAAGAACGTCCGTTTTAGACAAAGACGTACGGAACCTCAAAAAAAAAAAAAAAAAAAAACGTTGAGGAAACGTTCTGAAAACGTTATGTGTCTGCTGGGATTATGCTCGAGACTTCGAATTCAATATCCTTTAGCCGTTTATCTGCATCATCAGGAAGTGGAGAGGTTAGAGGCTTGGGAGATTTTGGGGTAGGATACTGGATCGTCCAAACAGAATTGATTGGAGGTGATGATTCACAGGGAGGTCATATAAATTCAGCCTCGGCTGCTGGTGCAGTCTTGGTTGTCTGGTTGCCAAATTTGGTTGGGTGTTTCTTAGCAGGTTGCTTCTTCATTTTTTTGCCACTAGAATTCTTGGGAGGCATATTGAAACTGGAATTGTAACTAGCAGAACTTTTATGGAGATGTTGACTGTTCAACTTATTTTGCTGAAGTATGAGTCAGCCGAGATGCGTTACGTGGTTGCCGCAGCACGCTATGCATACGTTGGGTATTCGCTGGTCATTCGTTTTATACGCTCATCATTCGTTAGATGGACGTTACGCATGCGCTATCATTCATTACTTCGAACGCTAGCAATACGGTCAGCATACGCTTCTTATTCGTTATGCATACGTCTGATACGCTCGTTGGTTCGTTTAAAGCCAGATTTTGGCCGAAAATTCGAGCGTATTTGAGCGTATCTAGACTTTAAAAAAATAGATGTTCGCTAAGCACACGTTAGCTCTACTCGCTAATATGTGACAGGGCTATAAGGCGCTTGACTGTAGACGCGAGAATCGGGAGTTCGATCCCCGACACAGCACTCATGTCCTTAAAGGCCCCGTCACATATTAGCGAATCGAGCTAACGAATGCCTACCGAACAGCTATTTTTTAAAAGTCCAGATACGCTCAAATTAGCTAATATGTGACGGGACCTTTAGAACCCTATTGTGGCCAAGAATTTGAGCGTATTTGAGCGTATCTGGACTTTAAAAAAGTAGCCGTTCGTTAGGCATTCGTTAGCTCGATTCGCTAATATGTGACGGGGCCTTGAACAAGGCATTTAACCTACATTGCTCTTTTATCGTTTTTATCGTACATTGAAATAAATTTCGTGCTATAAGGCATCTCGATGCCAACGTGTGCATGTAATTCAGATAAAAAAATAGAGGTGTCGTAGTCGAGTGGTTTAAGGCGCCTGACTCGAGACGTAAGAATCGGGGGTTCGATCCTCGGCACGGCCCTTGTGCCCTTGAGCAATGCATTTATTCTACATTGCTCTTTTATCGTACATTCCATAAATCATCGCGCTATAAAGGCATAGTGATACCAACGTGTGCATGTTTGTGTGTTTCTTTAAAAAAGGAAAAGGAAGAGAGCGAGAGAGAAAAAGGATCGTTTGGTTTGTTTGTCTATTTGCGTGCTTATGTGTGTATGTGTGTATGTTTTTTTTTGTTTTGTTTAAATGTGATTTTTTTTTTTAAATTATTTTTTTTTCCGGGGCAGGGAGGGGGTCGGTCATTATAACCACAGTATTCATTCAGTGAAGTTAATTTGATTGCATTTTGTATTTTGTTCTATTATGTTATGCATTTCAGTTCAAAATGTATTCCAATTCAAAATGAACTTTGTATGATTTTCTATCGTTTGCATGAATTGCATTGTCCGGACAATTCTAGAGAGAGACATAACAGGCATATAGAGCGCTATCTGAACAAAAAATGTTATCCACATCAGAGTTTTGCCAGCAAAGGGAAAAGCAGAATATCCCGAGCATAGGCCATGGAGTTGCCAATTTGTGTTAAGATCGATTTTTCTGTCTTGACGTCTTTCGGACACTAAAACGTGAAATGCCGGTCTTGCCGGTTCGAATATTTTTAATGTTTTCTTATTAGTATAAATGATATTTCTTACTTTGATGAACAAAAAGGTTTTGAAAGAAACGACCTTTTCGATTTGTGAAGTAAAAAGAGTCTTTTAATGATTAATTTAATTTAATATGATAGATAGAAAAGTCTCCGCACCCACCCAGTCACTGCTAATACGGCTCCGTGGCAATAAATTATGAGCAAGTTAAGAAAATATTGAAAGAAATGAAGGTTGGTGTCTCGTTAAGGAACATAAAATTCAAGACGAATTGAACAGAATTGGTAGGCTTGGATATTCCACATGAGTCATTCACTAATCTGTACTCTGATTCTTGCTAAAGTCATCAGCGTCAGTTGAATAAGTAGTTTATGCCGGCGCCAACCTTTAGGCAACAAACCCATGAACTCTCGCATTTATAAACAAATTCAGAAATTCTTCAAAAAATCAAATAGTTTGAAAGCCCTTTTCACTCTTTGGAATGGATAGAAAAGGGCGCGACTTTGAAATCAGACTTCTGTCTATTTCCTGATTTACCATGTTTACCACAATGTGTCATGTTCCAGTCTGTCTGTTTATAAATGTTTTATTGAGACTATTTTCATTGAGTGTGCCTCTCTATATTCATGATTTCATACCTTTCTCTCTCTTTACATGATTGCCTAATCACTGCCAAATTTTCGGAACCGGATGGTCCCTCTATCAAGTCTATAGGAATTTGAGAATTCAGTAGTCAATATATCTTAATTAAACAAATTTTGTGGCTAGCATGATAACCCTCATTCATGTCAGTGAAAGTGTTTCTTTCATGTAGAGATGAGACGGGAATACAAAAATGATCTCTTATAAAATCGCCAATCCAACAAATCCATAAACATTACTGTTATTGGAATACAGAATATCAAAACATCATCTCTCTATTGCCATAAAGTTGGCAAAGTTTACATTACTGAATATAAATAAACTTGTACATTGTTCATAATATCATGCTCTTCTCTGTAAAATATCTCAGAAAAGTCATATTAAAAGCGCCATGGGCAATAAACCTGAAACCCGTATTTTGATCAAATTTAGACGATTGGGTGAGAAACATGATGGCCGACAGCTATTCCTAAAATAGATTTCCATATACTAGGCTTGTATTACAAAAACGAACCACCCAATGTAGTTACGAATATAAGAGGAGTGCAATTTCAGCAGAAATAATATTCTGCCGCATTTAAAAGTTGTTTTCAAATAAACGGAAAACAGTGCATGTATCATATATTCCCAGGTATATAATGTTACCAAACAGAAGCTAACATTTTGTTAGGAGAAAAAAAGAAGAAAAGAAAGGGAAAGGAGTACCCATGCTTCATCCGAAACATACATTTAAAGTGTACACACTAAGAAAAAGGGGTTCAATTTTGCATCCTTCAAATCCAGCACTGAGAGCTCCTTCATGGGTACAAGTTTACACCCTCAGAAGCATTTTGCACCTTTAAGGTTGCAGTGAGATACATTTTGGACCCTTCAGGGTGCAGAATTGTACCCTTTATAGGGAAGGTGCAAATTTGCACCCTTTTGAATGCAAAAATTTCTGCACCCTTAAAGGTTAATGGTGCAGACGGGCATTTCCGGGTGCAAATAAGTAAAAAATAGTGCAAGATCGCACCCTAAAAGGTGCTGCCAGTGTTGCATTCAGTTTAGGCTGTTTAGGGTGCAATATTGAACCCTTTTTTCTTAGTGTGTACCAATCACCCGACAAGATTTGAACTCATGTCTGTCTTTAATACTTCAATACTTCAGTTTTATGCATTATGCAGTATAAGCCCAGACGGGTATACTCACCGTGTCGCTTTTTAAAAATTACTATTTTGAACGGGCAATATTTTTTTTATACAAGTAAATATTTTAATTTTCACAGCGCCTCTACATCTCCCTGTGTCGGGTTTTAGTATATGCTCAGAATTCTTTTTCTTTGGTGCTGTGCAATGCTTAAGGCGACATTCTTAACTTTCTCTCTCCCCTCTTTTTCTCTTTCCTTGATCACCATCTCCGCTTTTTGAATCGTTCAAATCGTAATGATTATTTCATTTTATGTTGTATTTCATTGTTTTAGGTAATTCCAATATATGTAAGGTCACATGGATTGGAAAAACAGACCTTCGAATTATAGTTATTTAGTTAATTTTTTTCTCTTCCCGGCATGCATGTGACTCTCCTCATATTCTACTGTTGTTTTTTATTACTCGTTTTCTTGGTTGTCTTTGCCCAATATAATGATAATGATAATAATAATGATAATAATTACTTTATAATGTCATACATGTATTTTGAATATGGTATACAGTAGTGACCAGGACCCCCTACAGAGCAAAATGAACGAGAAACATGGGGTGTGTCCGCTCCCCATACTCTGTAATTTTTCTCATTGTTTTGTCATTAACTCGTTGAGTACCGAATTCTTTAATTAATACAGGGACAGCTCAGTTTTCGTCTGCAGTGGGTTAACAGAAATCATGGAAAGGAAAGAGGAGATGACAGCCGTTACTGAGATATTGATTTTGCATATATATTTTTTCATAATTCATAAGTTTGTTTTAGATATTTTTATACGAATGATAAAACCAACCAACCAACCAACCAGAAATATAAGTCATATTCATAAAAAACTTTATGTCTGTAGTTTTGTCATAAAGAAGGTACCACCTCACAATGATTAATTTTCACAGATTGAGAAAATGCAATCTAATTTACCACTGAATTTCCCGAAATCACTATGTGCATGTGCATTATAACATATGTTAGTGAATCATCTTTTGATGTTCTAATTCGATTGGGCAAGGAAAATAAATTCAGTTACCATGATTGCTGTGTGATGATGATTGTAAGCATTTCAGTTCTTCTGTTAGACGCGACAGGCCGACAGCAATATGTACAGCATCATCTATCTAGAAATCGATTTCCATCGGGAAAGTATCATCAAGGGAAAAACCGAAGGGAGCAAGAAAAAGAGGAAGAAGAAGAAGAAAAAGAAGAATTTAAAAAAGCCCAAGGATTTTCTCTTGAACGAAGGTAACCTCAATTTTTCGCTTAAGTGACTTTGATAAAACACTCGGATTATCATTTCATTAAAAGCAAATTTCTCATCTTCCCGCGAAAATGAGTTGGTCTTTTCATTATTCTAATTTAAGGGATGCTTTTCTAGGAGGAAGGGGGGGGGGGCACTGTGCATAAGTTTTGTGAGAGGTTAATAAAAAAAATTGCACTGACGATAGGGAAATCGTTTCTGATTTTGCAACGGGCTGTTGCAATAACGTGCTAACTTAAACCAATCAACAAGCCAGCAAGCATTCCATGCAAGCAAGCAAACAAGCAAGTAAACAAGGTAGCAAGCAAGCAGGCAAGCAAGCAAGCAACCAATTTACTAATTAACCAATTAATAACTAATCAACCAACGAACCTATCAACCAACCGACCAACCCAACCAATCAACAAACCAACCAACAAACCAATCAACCAACCAACCAACAAACAACCAACCAACCAACGGACCAATAAGTCAATCAACTAGTCAATCAACCAACCCAACCAATCAACCAACCAACCAACCAACCAACAAACCAATCAACCAACTAACCAACCAACAAACCAATCAACCAACCAACCAACCAATAAGTCAACCAACCAATAAGTCAACCAACCGACCACCAACCTAAAACCCACCAACCCACCAACCAAACAATAACCAACCAACCAACCAATAACCAACCAACCAACCAACTCACCAACCAACCAGCGCCAACCAACCAACCAACCAACCTACCAACCAGTCAACCAACCTACCCACCAACCAACCAACCAGTCAACCAACCAACCAGTCAACCAACCTACCCACCAACCCACCAACCAATCAACCAACACCAACCCACCAACCAATCAACCAACACCAATCAACCAACCCACCAACCAACAAACCAATCAACCAATCAACCAACCAAGCAAGCAACCAACCAACAAACCAATCAATCAAGCAACCAACCAAGCAAGCAACCAACCAACAAACCAATCAATCAACCAACCAACCAACCAACCAACCGATAAGTCAACCAACCAGTCAACCAACCGACCAACCAACAACCCACCAACCAACCCACCAACCCACCAACAAACACCAACCAACCAACAAACGCCGACCAACCAAAAAACACCAACTAATCATCCAACCAACCAACCAACCAACCAACCAATTAACCAACCAACCAACAAATACATTTAGAAGTAAAAATACACACAAAAAAGAGAAAAGAAACATGAAAGATTATGATTTCTATCTAAAAACATTTCTGTCGAAATCATATCCTACATTTTATGTTTCATAAGGCTCATACACATATTCGATTTAATCAGGGGGAAAAAAATTTCATTATTTTTTTTTTTTCTGAATTAAAGAATCGGTCATTCAGTGATATTAACACCATAATTGCTATACAACTTTTCTACAAAAGGGTAACATCGTTTGGTCGATAAAATGTCCATTCACGAGTTTAGTGTTTCAGTCGTATGACGGTCATGTGTAAGTTAATCACATTTTGAGAAACAAGTTTTTCATTAAAGTGAACGTATTTTTAAAGAACGTTCAGAATTATATACCTTCGGGGCATCCGTCGCATCCGCGTAATTCAATACGACTCAATGCAGCATTCATTTCTGCCGTCATGCATCCAGCTATTCATTCAATCAATTTAATCAGTTAATACATGGATTGGTTACATCGAAACCTAAAGAAGGTGGTAATGATACATAAATATCTATCGCGCCGTACACTCGACTGATCACATCAATCAATTCGATGGAAAGTTCATCGAATTTTATAGGTGGCTGGCCGCCAGCGCTCACGACTGCCAGCAGCAGATTGTCATGAGTGCTCAACAGGATTGGGAACATGAACATGAACTCGTGCGAAAAGGGCAAATGGGGATCATTCGGTTTGGAGAGAGAGAAAAAAAAACGAGAAAGGAGAAGAGAATGCATGGGAGAATGGGAGGGAACATCATAAAGAGACAGAGAGAGAGAGAGAGAGAGGGAGAGGGAGAGAGGGGAGAGAAATGGAACGATACTGAGAAAATAAGAACTGAAGAAGGGAAAGTGAGAGTAAGAGATAGTAACAAGAAACAGAGAAAGGGAAATGGGTAGATGAGTAATGGTAAATAGGGAAGAGAGAGAGAGAGAGAGAGGGAAAGAGGGAGAAGAAAAAGAGGAGGTAACATGAGACGAAGGGATAAAGAGGGATAAAGAAGCAGAAAGAAAAATGAGTATGGGATAAATAAAGAGCCAGAGAGTGGAAGAGATATAAGGAGCATTTGCATATGGTTAGCACGAGTTGGAAGCCAGGTAGCAAAAGGTGCAGCGAGGCGAAACAGAAGCCCCCTAAGAAAAAAAAAATAAAAAAAATAAACAGCAACAACAAAACAAAACAAATAAAGAAACAATAGTTAGATATAGATAAAAAGTAGTTTGTCTTAACGAGGAATATGTTAATCATGTTTGCGATAGTAAGATATCGATAAACAACAACTTTGACGTCGCGTCCGTCGGTTCAAGCATTTTCATGTCGACGCTTCGGCTCTTCTTAGCCGCTAGCAAGCAACCAGCTGCACCGTTGATCGCGTCGGGCAATAATGTTTCCATCTTTAGGGCCAGGGTCTCATCTGACACCTTTCCTTATTCACTTTAGGCAATCTTCGATCCTTGCATCTCCTGCGTGATGAACTTTGTATCCAGGAAACAAAATCCTCGCGAAATTTAAGGTGGAGTGTGAAATTATTTTTTTCTTCCATCCTTTAGGGCAATTAAGTGTCTCATCTAACCCCTCCCCCGATTCGCCCTCGATATACTTCTGTCCTCGTTTATATTTCCCTAGCAGCTTTATCCTCGACAAGAAAAAAAAAATCCCTGAGATATTCCAGTTGGATTGCAAAATATCAATACGATGTGGAGAACGAGGAGGTTTAAGAGGGAAAGGTGGCCTAACGCTGTATATTATAGCTGGAAGTTTCAAATTTCGTATAGAAGGTGTTTTCGACTGATGCCATTAACCCAGTGCTTACTGTAACCGGATGGACAATGTACAAACTCTGTATACGAAAGGTAGAATTCAGTAATCAAGTCTCTCATGGAGTTCTGACTGTGGGATAGAATTTCGCGAACATAGTGGCCTAAGGTTTATAAGCGTATTGTCTAACATCTTATAATTTGGACCGGGGATTTGGACCAGCAAATTGGTAAACAGAAATATACCGGACTCAGATGAACATACTGTACTCTGAAAAACAGAAAATACAGTTCACTGACACAACACGGCTGTATGATTTAGCGTAATGTTCTTGAAGGAAAGTACAAGACGGATTCTTATATATATTTTTTACTTGCTTGTTCATCATTTTTGCATTTAGAACTTAATTGCAAATTACCTAACTAAAATACAATTGTATTTCTATCGGATGAACGTGAGTGTCACTTTCTACATTGCATTCTTTTATGTTACCATGGACCTTTATTTGAACATTATTTTCATATTTAAAAACAACTTTCAACTACAAAATCATGATGATAATACCCATCTAGTGTTAATAGTGAGTGTAATACATGACGGGACGCTATACGGTCGGAGGGGGGGGGGGTACAAAAGTTTGAAAAATGGTGCAATAATGCAAGAGTGTAAAGCGACCGAGCGGCAAGTACTTCTGCTTAGACAACATTCACGACCACTTAAACGAGAAGTGTTTACAAACTAGATCGCAGCATTTATTCTTGAAGACAGCACTCATTTTGCCATGAGAGGGCGGGTTCTAGTTGTTTACGAATTTCCACTCACCCCTACTTCCTCCTCAATATGTTATGGAGTGGTGTTTATCCCTAGCGTTGATGGAAGGGAAAAGAGGCGGCATATTCTAAGTGCTTCTTGTTCTCTATGCACTTCTTGAATATTCCAAATGTAGATCAGTTCACATATGTGTCCACTTACAGTATGCTTACCTTCTCATCAATGATCGCTTATAAATGTCCGTAAGAGGCTACCGGATTACTACTCGATATTAGCAATGCTAAGAACAACTACCGTATTTCTTAAAAAAAAAGTTGCAGCAGGTGTCTGCAGTGGGTCTTATATTGCATTTAGGCTGAAAGAAATATGTATGCTAAGTCCCATTTCTGAAAGGGTCTATCTCATTCTCAGGGAGAAAGGAGTAAACATGAATGAGTTGGAGCGGCAGTAAACATTCTTATGCTCTCGGCGATGAAAGAGCAGCGACACAGAATGTGTCAATCTTCAATCCCCTGACACCTTCCAGCCAAGTTCCCGATCCACGAAACAAAAACACAAATAAAGAGCAGCCGCATACGCAACAGTGACCGATTTCAAGCTGGAATTGAATGTCCAACCTGGTTTTCACCTCCTCACCAATGTAATCTACACTTAATTTCATATTTTTCTACAAGTGTAGCCAGTCCGCATTACATCGTGCACAAGCCAAAGTGTGCAAATTATACCAATGCAGAGCTACTACTACCACTACCACCACCCACCACCACCACCACCACCACCACCACCACCACCACCACTACTACTACTACTACTACTACTACTACTACTACTACTACTACTACTACTACTACTACTACTACTACCACTACTACTACCACCACTACTACTACTATCACTACTACTACTACTTATGATGATGATGATAATAATAATACACTAATAATAATTGCAAAAAGTTCAGAATGCTGCTGCTCGCCTTGTGACAAACTCTAGAAGGTCATCACATATCACCCCTATCTTGAAATCTCTTCACCGGCTCCCTGTTCAACAGCGAATAATCTATAAAATTTTACTTTTAACCTATCGTGCACTCAATAATCTAGCTCCAGAGTATATTTCATCCCTTTTGGCACCCCATTCTGCAGGTCGTTCGGATTTACGTTCATCAAATAATGCTAGGCTTAAAGAAATACGTGCTAAAAGAAATTGGGGGGGGGGGGGGGATAGAGCATGTGCATCAGCAGCTCCCTCTTTGTGGAATAAATTACTTCGTTCTCTTCAAACAAGTTACTCCCTTTTCAATTTTAAAACTAGGCTTAAAACTTATCTAATGCTAAATGCATATTGTTGAATTTCCTTGTGAGTTTACATTTAACACAACTTTCGTTTTTTTATTTTATGTAATTGAAATTATCTTGTATGCGCCTTGAGCATATCTTGAGATGGATATGTTGCGCGTTATAAATACTGTCATTATTATTAACAACAATGATAACAATAATAATAAAACACTAAAACAAACATTGCTTCTTGTATCTAACGTCGTCACGTCCCTCTCTCTCCCCTCTGTTCCTCTCCTTCACTCTCTCTATACCATGTACACTTTCCAACGTCCATAGAATACCAGATGCTATACAATAAAATTATGGGTAAGATCACAACAAAGGGAGGAGGAGGATCCCTCAAGTCAGACAATTCTGCCCTCAAATTCTAAATTCTTATGGCATCGTTTGTTTAAAGATAGCCCTTTCTGTTTGCCTTATTGTAATTTTTCCCTGCTCTATGACCAGAAATTTGGTTAACTACCTCCAACCCATCAAAGCTGTTCTAACGACGCCCCTCTTCGACAGGACAGAAGAGAAATGCGAGGTAAACTGGTAAAGGTTATGGAAACACAACCCCTGATGGTGTGGGTGGATATGAAGATCTTGCTTCCAAAAGGCGCTATATGCAGTTTTTGGTTTTTTAATCAAAATTGAGTTTTAAACGTCCTTGTGTAATTCAGCTGGAATAATAATTTTGTTACGAATAAAATTTTGAAGCAAAGTTATCAAGAAATCTAAAAGAGATGGTGCTTTGTAATTTTAAGTTTCCATTGACACGTGTACAACCTCAGGACAAAGAAAGTAATTTTTTTCTTTCAAGTTACTTAGCGCCTTTTGGAAGAAAGCTCTTCATATGAACACCTTATCGCGAATGCTATGTTTCATGTGCTCTGATATACTTTCTACAGCGACTTTGCGATGTTCCAGGTTTAGCCTTTAGGGCAAGTCATTGCATGAGAGGTAAGATATAATCGGGGTGACGTTATTGACACAAAATTCATTTGAATAATTCCTATTCTTAGGGTAATATATTAAGGATTTTACCGTTATCAGCACGGCTGAATTGAAAGTTAATTCTTTATATTTTGACAGGAATGATTATTCTAGAAACTTTTGCGTTATGCAAAATGGCACATCCAAATGTCAAGCCTTATTGGCTTTTACGGATGGACCATTTTCCATGTAATATTTATTCGACTTATATTTCTTTGTATTTTTATGCTTGATCTGGATGATATTTGCTGTTTTTATATTCCATCTTTCATTTGTATTACGTGTACCACGTTGATGGAAATAAATGAAATTGAATTGAAATGAAATATATATTCTAAAATTTGTGAAAAATTATATAATTTCATGCTAGTCGCAAGAAAGTTGAGCATGACTTTTTTTTCTAACACGGAACCGACTTTCTTAAAGGCAGACGTATTATGCAGTATTGCCAGCCCAAAACGCGAAAACCTTCATTATGTACCACAAGAGAAATTATGATAAAGGCGCAGTTTAATGAGTGGTGAAAGTGCGTCGCAATTGCAGTTTTTTACACATTAATTATCCAACTTGTCCAATGCAAGCGTTGTTACAATATTGCCATTCATATTCAGGAGCCTCGGCAAAATTCCCTAAAAAACATAATGGGATAAAAATACAGAAGAGACATGTGAATAACTTAACCTAATAACTATATTTTTTTTAAATTAATGATTTAAAAATCAAAGTGACTGGAAAGACACGTAATCCATTAATCTAGTTATAAATGGACTACTAATAAGCATTTCGCACCTTATACCAACATTACCTGTGGCAAGACACAAAAACATTACCGAGCCAAATCGTTATGACACTTTAAGGGTCCTTGTCCTGAAAACATGGAAGGCCTATACCGTTCGCCCACTCTCTCGACCGACTTTCAACCTTTTCGGCCAGAGGCGCGTATACCGGTGTCAAAATATAGGACTCTACGCTGTTTATCGTAATCTTTGCCTAGATTAACATACATATCGTCGTTTCATCGATGTTAGTGTAAAAAGTCTTGTATATCTTCTCTAAGCTTTGGGGGCTTTGCAAAGATGAACCTTAAAAGTGGCGAAGCCAGACGCTTTGTCTCAAGTAAGGAGAAAATGATCTCAGTTGACTGTGATTCACGTAGTTCTGCAAGGAAACAATTTGTTTTGGGTTCCCCTTTCGGAAGGGGGGGGGGGGGGGAGTCATGACTTCAAAAAAGTCTTATGTACTTCATCAGGGGTGAATATTGCCTCAGGAATGGATAAGAAAAAAAAAACCAAACAACACGACAGTTTATTGGGATTCACATGATGATTCAACGAGGAAACCACTGTTATGCCTCAGTCACATAGAGTCACTTACGTTGAGTTACGTCCGTCGCCTCCGTTCATTTTGCATACAGCATAATTTTTCGCAATTAGACGCAACGCCGGACGCCGAGCACTATGTGACTGAGCCATTAGGTCCATGTTACTGGACGGATTGGCTGACTATTTACCAGAAAGAAAGAGACTGTAGAGACTTTGGAAATTATTGTAACCTAACAGTTGATAATAGTATACTATACATTTCTTTGACGAATTTGCTCTCAGCCAGTCAGATGCAAGGATTTCTGTAGCTTCTAACAGTTATTGCAACTTGTTATTGAAAACAAGTTTTATAACTACTACTGCTGCTGCTGCTACTACTACTACTACTACAGCAACTGCTGCTACTGCTTCTACTACTGCTACTACTACTGCTACTACTATTACTACTACTTTTTTCCAATTAATTAATTAATTAATTAATTAATTAATTTTTTGAGAAGTGTGCACCACCCTCTGGTTGCCCTCTCATACTGCTCTTCATTTGTTGCTTGCTGTTACTTCATTCTCTTGTGTTTATCCTCTTTAAACTCAACCACTTGACATTATATATGTTGTGGATCCCACTGGACACTTTTGGAGTCAAAATTCACTTCCAACCTTCAGATTTCACTGAAAGTTGATTCTGATTCTGCTACACTACATGACATTGATATTACACTCCATGTTTTCTCAGCATTTACAGCCTGCTCCCTCAACCTTCCTGTGGACACTAAAGGCCTTGGACAATGGCATTCATACCAACAATGCATCTGGTCAAGCTCAGTCTTTTTGTCTTCTTTGTTCTGCAGTGCAAAGGGTCTTGCCTGAAAGAGTACCACCGTCAGTGTATAGGACTTACCAGGTCAACTTATATGAAGAAATGCTGTGGACACTGATGGAACACGTATTGCCTATTATGCGAATCCACTTGCCACCTTTCAGCTCTTACTCTTAAAATCTGGAGATGTTAGTCCAAATCCTGGTCCGTCAGACCTTCGTCATGGAACTGGACTCGAAACGTCTATTCAGTGTGGCTAATTATCTCCTTAATCGCAAGAAGTAGTCACCTCTTCCAGCTCGTGTGAACAGTCAATGTTTGGCGCAGCTCTTCATCCAGTTCTTTCAGTCAAAGTTAAATGATATTTGTAGTAAATTACCTACAGACGTCACTCACCCGCCATCATTGCAAACCTCCGAATCTTTGCTATCTTTTAGATCTACCACACCAACTGAGATCGAGAAACTTCTTCGCAATATGCCACCCAAGTCTTGTGACTTAGATCCGATTCCCACCATCTTAGTGAAGATTGTGCCCCAGTTTTTGCACCTATAATAGCCAGCACTGTCAACTTAAGTCTTCAGCAGGTATTATTACTTCCAAGTTCATTGAAGTTAGCATACATCCATCCTTTATTGAAGAAGCCATCTCTTGATCCTGAGGCTCTTCAGAACTACCGGCCTGTGAGGAACCTTCCATTTCTGTCCAAGATCCTAGAGCGTGTTGTCTTCTCAAGACTATCAGAATATCTTCTCGAGAACGATCTTCTGGGCGATCGTTAGTCTGCATATCGGCCGAATCATAGTGTTGAGACTTTGCTCGTTAACCTATCAAATGATATCTTGAGAGACTTGGATGATGGGAGAATGACTGTTCTGTTACTTCTCGATCTATCGTCCGCATTCGATACAGTTAATCATACAATTCTATTAAATACTCTTAAATCTCTCGGTGTTGATGGTAAAGCTCTTGAGTGGTTTGAGTCATATTTATCTGAGAGGTTCCAAGTTGTTTGTGTTAATGATTCAAAATCTGATCCTGCTGCACTAGTTTGTGGTGTTCCGCAAGGTTCTGTTGGAGGCCCAGCACTCTTCTCAATTTACTTAACAGTGCTTAAGTGGTCTGAAACAGATTTTACGATGTCACTCTGTTAATTATCATTGTTATGCAGACGATATCCAAGTGTACACATCATTCCTACCTAACCAAACCAATGTCGTTGATACCATTCAAAAACTTGAGGCTTGCGTTGATGATATCAAGAAATAGATGAGCTCTAAATCTTTGAAATTAAATCAAGAGTTTATTGGTTCTAAAATTGGTTCTAAATTGGTTCTAAAACTCTATTAGACAAAGTCAACCTTCAGTTCATTAAGATTGATGATGTTGTTATTTCTGCGTCTAAGTCATGCAGAAATCTTGGGGTTTTATTAAATTGATTCTACAATGTCTATGTCTATGTCTGTTCAGATCTCAGCTGTCTGTAAATCTGTAAGGTATCAGTTACGAAATTTAGGCATCATCCGCAAGTATCTTACTCGTTCGGCCACAGAAAATATAGTTCATGCCCTCATATCGTCCCCGCTTGATTTTGGTGATGCACTTTTGTTCCAGCTTCCACAATCTCAACTCTTACTGTTACAAAAATTCCAAAATTCAGCAGCCCGTATTGTTGCCCTTACCAGACGTACTACTCACATTACTCCTGTTTTATCTTCACTACATTGGTTATCGGTCGAGTCGCGCATTGTATTTAAATTATTATTTTTGTTTTTCACTGTATACATGGATCTGCCCCAGGTTACAATATTAATTTGTTGATGCCTTATAATCCTCAAAGATGCTTAAGATCATCTGATTCTAATTTTTTTGCTGTCCCCCAAACTAGGAAATCATGGGGGATCGGTCATTTGCACATGCTGGACCTTATCTATGGAATCGATTACCACAAGAAATTTCAAGTGTAGATTGTTTTAAGAATGCCCTCAAAACTCACTTGGTCAAAACTGCTTTCCAGTAGATCTACTTTCACACTGTTGTTGTTCCTTTTTTCCTTCTTCTTCCCAATTCATGTACTTTTGCTCTAGTGTAAGTTTTTCTTCTCCATTGCGCCTTGAGCACATTAGTCATGTGGAATTAGCGCATTATAAATACCCTGTATTACTACTACACTCTAAAAAAGGATTGGTCAGAATGACCAAAATATGGGTCAATTCCAACCAAAGCTATTGGTGAATATGTGTCCGACCGACATAGTGGTCAGAATAACCATTCCAAGATGGGTTGTCTTTTTCAACCAGTAATATTGGTCATAATTCTAACCAATCTCCAGATGGTTATTCCAACCAATACAATGGTTGTGTTAATTTTCTTAACTATTTTTTCTTCGTCATTTATAACCAATTAACTTCATTATATGGAGGGCTATATTAGGGTACTTGTTAAAAACGGTTACAGATTCCAATTTTCTAATTTAGATTTTAAAATGTCTCCTCATAAATACATGTTCGAATTATATAGAACATTATTAATGCAAATACATTTTGCATAGCAGTTTAAAATGTTATTGATGCATTAATACAAAATATCAAATTTTATAAATTTTTGAAAAATATGGTTGTTTTATGTTAGATCATGAATATTCATGATGGTCGCATATGAATATTAACTGACCATTTCAAATGGTTAATGGTTTAACCTATGTAATTGGTACAGTGTGACCAAAGCATCGGTTGAAAATAACCAAAATGGTGTTGACCAACTGGACTGGTAGTTTTATTTAAACAATCCTTTTTTTAGAGTGTACTACTATTTATATTAGTATTTCAAGATAGAGGGCAGGTTTTATCATTTTTTTTTTCTCGAAATTTGTCAGGAGGGGGGAATACCGACCCCCTTGACCGTTCTTAAGCTACGCTAGTGCCACCCATGTCATCCACATACAAAATCTAGACTAATGTTTTGGTGATCGTTTACCTAACACCTCAGAGGATAGGGAAGTCGCCTTCGGGGGAGGGAAGCGATGATCGAAATCGAAACGGTTGACGAGCCACGAGTGAAGGTCAACTCTTGCAACAGGGGGTATAGATTTCGCTTTTGTAATGAATGGATGCTTAACAACCGGAGTGGACTCTTCAAATTGTAGCAATAGGCAGTGATAGGGAGCATTGGATACGTGCTGAGATGTGGCGAAGGTGATGGCAGATGAAAGGAGAGAGAGAGAGAGAGAGAGAGAGAGAGAGAGAGAGGGAGGGCAGGGGATGAGAGGCTGAGAGACAGACAGACAGACGGAGAAAGAGGAGAGTGAAAAGGATAATCTACTTGTACATTTTACAAATCTTTATCAGGATGGAAATGTGACTCTAGGATAAGTAAACATCGACATTTAGAGACGATGAAAATGTATCTTTTAAAGAAAAAAAACATGACGATTAGGATGAAAGAACAACAACTAGAAAAAAAAAACACGAAATGAAAAAAAAAAGTCAAACCAACAACAACAAAGAAAACAAACCCCGAGGATGCATTACTTGTCTTTAATCAGTAGAAGTAGTCGGCTTATTTCGCACAAGGCTGATTTACCACGAGGTCCAAGTCAGCTTTGGTAAGCGTATGCAAGTTATACATGTTGCAAGTAAGGAAAAAAATTGAGGCTAACTGTAATGACACTGAAAGCAAAAGGAATGACATTGCACTTACGGTAGAGGATAATTTGAGACCATCGAAGGAAAGAGGAAGAACAAAGAAAGGGAGAATCTGTACATAAAAAGAACGTAACTACTAAAACGTGGGCGAACGGTTTATATAAAAGAGACTTCGGTATGATGATATGAATACATACATACATGTACTGACATCTATCACTGAGATGGCTTTTAAAAAGTAAAAATGGACCTGTAGTCTCTGATTGGGGGACAAAAAATAAAGCAAAATTATCTCAAAGACGTGTCAGAGAGAACGAGTAGGTAGAATTGCGACTGGGGAATTAAGGACATGGGGTTTGAGAGGGGAGGAAGATCGATTGTAGTGGTGGGAGCCATCTTTTCCAGTAATTGTTTGCGATACGTGTTTCTTGAGTCCATCCTATTGATTCTGATTGGCAGGTTGGTCTGGCTAAGATGCATCAGACGTATCCCCCTTCGAGAGATGGGAAAGTCAATTTTCCTACTACTTCCATGTGTGTCCATACGTCTCCTAACAAATCTTTGTTCAACTTGGAAGTACTGTGTATCTTAACCTGAATGAGGAAAAAGACATCCTAAATAAAAAGTCAATTTTGTTTACTCCAGAAGAAAGTGTTTACTAGTATACCGTCTCTTTTAAAAGAAGGTTCAATATAGAAATTTCCAGAAACATTGAACGTTATGATTAAATCATGAAAAGGGAAGTTCAGTATGGCTAGGATTTTAAAATTCTTATCTCCTCAAGTCTCCAAACCTAATAAAACGAAATATTTTGTCACTCGATTTAACACAAACACAAAGTCAAGTACTAGAGTACGTAAACCTGTCTCCAAAAACATATCTTGTTAAGCGTCTATTTTTTATATCTTGTTAAGCGTCTATTTTTTGTTAATTTTTTTAACATTCATGTAGAGTTTGTGACATAAAGCAGAAGCGGATAGTTCATAATGAAAATTCAAGAGCATTCAGCAGCAGCAAGAAAAAACCCAGCAAAAATAAAACAAAAACGAAAGAGCAACAACAATAGTAGCAGTTACAGCAACAACTACGACGACGACGACGACTACCACTACCACAACAACTAAAAGATCCATCCTTAGTTTCCCTTTTAATAAAAGAATGAAATAGACTAGGCCTAATTTAGAAACGACGATGATTTTTCTGTCGTTGTTTAAAGCCAATTCTTTTTAAATGGAACTTTCAAATCTTGTTTTTTCCATACACTCTAATTTCTGCAGAGTCAAATTTGACTCGGAATGGCGTCAGCTGGGAGTCAACTCTATTTCGAGTTAAAGTGACTCAGATTCCGAATCAATTTGACTCGGAATGGAGTTATTTTCACTCGACTTTAGTCGATTCTCAGTTAACACCACACCATTCCGAGTCAAATTAATTCGGAATCCGAGTCTCGGAATAGAGTTGACTCCCAGCTGAACGCCATTCCGAGTCAAATTTGACTCCGCAGAAATTAGAGTTTAACAGATATTCCACAATTTCGATATATTTCTTAATAGAGTGAATTTAACAGAAACGGGTTAAAAAAACGTATGGACATACTCTTCTCCTCTTTTCCGTTTACTCTGTCAACACACGTCCTCATAGATAGTCCTTTCGATTCGTCCACCAGGCTTTTACTCATTGAAAAGTCCTCTCCAATATCGTATTATCTCCATTGCTTTTCTCTCATCATCTTATCGCACAAATGTCCTCCCAATGGACTATAATCATGTCGCCTGGATTATGATACCTGTCAAATGAGTTATAGAAATTCCTCATCTATCACTCATTTGCACCCATTTGCAGAAAAAATTGTAATTTTATCGACAGCATCACGTCAAGTCGCAAACTTAATGTTTGGAAACGGTATAGATTTCTTTACGTTTCCACTCCCCCACAAATTACGCGTTTGTGATATGCACCACATTTCTACATTATTATCTTATCTTATTATAAAGCAAATATGAGCCAGAGCTAAGTTATACTAACAACTTAAGACTACTACTGAATGAAATTTGCACCTACGCTCTCTGACGGAAAGAAAATGTAAAGTATCCTTAGTTTGATCAACTTAAGTAAAACTGTGCAAAGTGCATTATGGTAGGGTAGGCTTACTGTTCTTTTAGGGGACTATGCCTGAATGGAAATGAGTAGACTGCAATGGGTATTCGATGCACCGTACAACAGATTAAACCTATCATATCAGGAAGAGGGACGTCTGCACTATAACGTTGGAACATATCTTCACTGGCTCACCATCAATGTTGAATACAAATTGCGCGTAACTCTGTTAAGTGAAGATTGAAATTTTCATTTTCTGCGTATAAAGCATAAATGATAGAACCATAGGAAAAGATTAAGGAGAAGAAGAAGAAGAAGAAAAAAAAAGCAAAGCAGTCCAACACACCGACGCGACGCAGAAACAGGGACATGTAAACAAATAAATGACTACAGCTAAGAAATTAGCATATAAAGTTCTATATTTATACACATAGTACTGGTCTTCTTCCCGTTCAAACCTGGTGCAAAAACACAGGGTGAAGTTAAATTTTCACGCTTTGTAGATGTAAGGGGATTTTCTCTCTTTATTGTCAGGCCGCTAAGCAGATTGGAAACAAATCGGGCAGCCGCCTAAATTGGCCTCTTTTTACGCCTTTCTGCACTCGCAGACGGAAAATGACATGACACAGTTCGACGCTAAACAGCCTTGCACAGGTAGGCAGAAATGTCTTAAGCGGAATAATTGTTCATTTGTGGAATTTCCTGGGAAATGTTGTCAACCAAGTTGTCAACTAAAGTTTTAGTTGATTTTCTGCAGCTGTCTTATACATTGCAATCTCTCCTTTTATCAATTTTGTCACCCTACCCTCCTCTCTCAAAATTATACGCCGTTGTACTCTGTCCACTGCGCTTCCTATCTCCTGTATCCGCTTAATGCATCTTTTTTTTTCTTGAGCCTCAGTCATCTCTTAAAATTATTGTTTTAATTAGGAAAAGATCATGATTTGAAGTTAACAAACTGATGAAATCAATACTATATCATTCTCCTTATGGTATTAAAAGTACCAATTCACTTAACTGTTCGGTGTATAACTGTAATTCTATATTCTAAAGTAGATTTGAATTATAAAGCCATTTGCCCACATTATTTGGGAGAATATTTCCATCATAATCATGTTTTGTAATTACCGATTTACTCAGCATGTCTTACTTGAAATGAATAGACCGGTTGCATTTAAAAAAAAAAGTGCTTGACAACTCAATCATTGAAGCTGGGATAATACATGCTTTAGGGAAGATTGGGACGGATACAATGTGCTAAAAGTTTTTTTAGTTGTTTCTTGCATGTTTCTCTGATGAATGAAAACAACATTCTTCCCCATGTCTTATTTTTCTAATCTAAAAACCATTCTTTTATTTGATCAGTAGCTGGGAGCTATAAATTCATCTATTGTTATCATCAGTTTATTCCTTAGTTTCCGAATTCGGAATGGCAACTGAAGTAATTCCATAAATTCAAGTAAATGCGTTACATGTTTACGAGTTATCTTTGTACGTTCTTAATTCGATTTGGACGTGAATTAGACTTTACTTGCCATTAATCGAATTTCCTATCGCTTGGGACACTTACTTTCGGTTTTCTTTCTCGTCTCCTTTCCATTAAGGGATGAAAGATATCGGTGTTATTGGATTCATGTCGTTCTGATAAATGCATCTTCCTCCAAATGGATACATAATCACCAGAATGGATAAAAATCGACATAAAGAAGCTTACACATGATCCACCTATTACTGAAACTCCGGCGAGTTGAACCCAAAACCTCCGACCTCATTGGCCGTTGTAATCCCAGATATAATATATGATGCGTAGTCATGGTAACGGCGTATTGAATCGAACCTAACTCCATCTAAAATGGATAGCGAGCTTATAAGACCGAACGGGAACAGAGCTATCATGACTTCTTGGGTATCAATTTGAGCATAACATGATGAGAGGTAAGATCAAGCATCGAGTACCTTCTTCGATATTCTTCAAGAAACATCATGCGCCCTCTTTTCTCGATGTTACCTCTCGCATGATGAAGCAAGAAATAGTCTTCAAACAAAGACCCTTTTTGACACTTAAATACATTTCCCAGAAGCCTCCTGTAAAGCCTAACTTTGCCAGTCTCTGGCTGTGTCAGGAGCAGGTATAGTACAAGGCATCATACACCTGGCACCCACTTACTAAACCTGGGTCGAGAGTGGCAATGTGAACGTAGCTTGCCCAACATTGTCCAAGGACGGTAGCGCCATGGTGGAGCTCCAAGTCAAGGCCTTTGAATGGTTTAAAATCCACTCGCCAAAGAGACCTACCAATCATTTAAAAAAAAATTAGCCAGTAAGAATGAGAAAGTCACAAATTCTTTGGAAACTTTTCATAACGATGTACAGTGACGTGTGTATAAATCTGTGTTCGCCAGAGTGTCATTAGGATATTAAAGGAGAGGGGGGGGGGGGGGGGGGGGGGGGGGGAGGGGGAGGGAGGTCAGACAAATACCCAGCAGTATTGCAGCGGGGGAGGACACAGTAGGTTTTTATTGTTTGGTTTGTTTTGTTGTTTCTGTTGTTTTTTCTCTTTTCATTCAAGCGTGATAAGGGACAAGCCCCTCCCCCACGCCCCCGCTATTGATGCCCCGCAGATACACTGATGCGTGCGCAGAAAAAAAGAACGCTGTCTGCTGGTACGAAAAATTCCCCCAGAAGGGAAACATGAATTTCAAACTACCGACAAGATTAGTAACCGTGTACAAATTTGCCGAACGACATTTTAGAGCAACACCTCTGCGCTTCCAAAGGGCAAATTCCCAATTTTCTCACGTCTCGTTAATATCTCATGATGTTTGCAAAGTATCAAATAATATCTCTAACAAAGCAATCTGATAATACATGAGTGTAGAAGAAGAAGTAATGCGACCGCTATTCTAACGGGGATTCTTTTTTGATGCTTTATAATTCATGTTCAATGAATTTTCAATTTTGAGGTATAACACTACACGAAACCGAAACACACTGGGAAAACTTTGACAGGGAATTCTGATCAGAAAAAGAACACAGTAGCTTGCAGGCTTTCCGCCGACGCATTGGCGATTCATTATTTCGATACTTTTTTTAAGGGATATGCATGCTTGACTATCTTTTTTAAAATTGAACCTGTATCTCGACATCTTCTTTTGTCCCCTCAAAATTTATAAACACAAACATACGCACCCTCACACGTACGAAGAGAGAGATAGATAGATAGACAGAGAGAGAGAGAGAGAGAGAGAGAGAGAGAGAGAGAGAGAGAGGGGGGGGGGGGGGGAAGGGAGAACTCTCTTATTCGACTTTCAAATTATCACTGTTACCACTACGATTGTCCTTCTTCTTCTTCTTCTTCTTCTCATTATTATTATCATTATTATTGTTATTATTATTATTATTATTATTATTATTATTATTATTATTATTATTATTATTATTATTATTATTATTATTCTCATTGTCATTAGTATCATTATTATTTTTATTACTGTCATCACCATAATCATCATGATCATGATCATGATCATCATCATTATCTTCATTATTATCGTACAGCATATTCATTCAAAACGGTGTCGTCACCTCCATAATACGCAGTGGATCATGGGCGTGGTGAGGGATTTATTAAATAAGTGATTTTAGTTAGTAGGTCTACGGCAAAAGCGACTCTGTAATTCTTCGACATAATTTTTCTCATCTCCGCTCCTCCAGCCTCTCTGTTGGTGGTCTGGTATTTCTGTAGTCTAAACTTCATTCGAAATTGTGTCCTTCCTCTTCTGTTTATTTTGGGGCCGGTGGGGATCTCGGGGATGGTTGTACTCTCATTTCGGGGGCTCTTGCTCATGACATAATTATGTATACATCACTATTCTTGCATGTATTCTGCCTTTTTCTTATTTGTTATTTTTTCTTTTTCCTTTTTTTCCTTTCCCTTTTTTCCCTTTTTTTCCCCACTGATCATCCCAATCATTTGTAAATATTGTAATATGCTGTAATTTTTTGTAATCTATCAGTTTATATCAGTCTGTGAAGATTGTATTATATTTTGATTCCTTAATAAAACACACACACACAAAAAAAAAAAAAATTCTCATCTCCAAATTTTAGGAAGACATGGGAGAGAAAACCCTCTTGTTTACTGATACAGCTTACGTGGTTCATTAAAAACAGTATCATTCCCACCATCATATGCAAACAACAGCGTGGTTCCGCCGAAATGGTTTTGACAAGATTTCTTGGGGGGTTTTGTTTTTGTTCTAATTTGGAAGTAGTGCAATCCTGCAGCATTTCGCTGTGCCATCCATTTATATGTCTAAAATGCTAGAAAAAAATAGATTCCTAAAAATAACTTGAGTTTTAGAAGTAATCTGTATTCATTGACTGAAGTATCATTAAAACGAGAGTGATGAAGAGAAAAGAAACGATTTATGTAGATGAGCCTCATCAGTCAGTCACGGACGGAAATTGGACATATTCGGGAAAATTCAAGGACAGTAAAAATAGGCATTGAATCGAAGATAGATTTTATGCCGTTTCATTGAAAAGGACATCAATGGATGAGATAAAATTCACTGAAATATGGTTTCCTTGGCAGCCGAATTAAATAGTCCATAACAATTATGATCAATGTCACGGACAGACAAAAATATGCTACGATAAAGAAATATGCGCAGATGGCTTACCAGAGGGAGAGAGAGAGAGAGAAAGAGAGAGAGAGAGAGAGAGAAAGAAAGAAAGAGAGAGAGGTACAGAGAGAGAATGAGAGAAAGACACACGCACACGCACACCCACAAACACACCCGCGCACAGAGGGTTCGAAGTATGGACAGAGATACTGAGAGGATGAGGTGGGAGGATGGCAAGAAAGTATATATTCAACAAAATGAGAGAAAGTGATTCATCTGTTCGTTGGGCGGGTAAAACGAAAGAGGAGGGAGGAGGAAGAAGAAGAAGGGTAAATGGGGGGGGGGGGGGGGGGGGGGGGGAGGTAAAAGCGCAGCTGCTAAGGAATCATTTATTAATGGCATAATCAAACACATTGGGAAGAAACAGACAATGGAGGAACATCCATCAAAGCAAGAGCACAGCAGGGCTTTTGGAAACTGTATACGCGTGTTTTTTTACTACTTATTGCCCGTAACCATAATTACTACATTGTAAGTGTTCACAATATTTCATTATATTGTATTTCACCCTCGTAACCTGTGAAAGATCAATCTTTTTATCTTGGAAGGAAAGGGGGAGGGGATGAGGCTTAGTGAAACTTTGCAAGGGCTTAAAAGTCGCAACCAAAAGCTGCTTATCACCCTAGGATCGACTCGAAATTTCAATAATGGAGTCGACTTGATTTTTGTTTTCTTTTTCTGGCAGCTTACTGTCAGGGTTTATGCTTGTCATGTCAACGTTTGCATTAAATCATGAGATGTATATCTTTGCGTTATGGCCCGGGGCAGACCTCAGAGAGTAGTGTGACTGCATGCCTCATCAAATCGCACTTGATGGAGAGTACAGCATTGCGTCGAGAGCACCGCCACACCGGCATACATAATTCATCATTCCCTTTTCGACTATAACATAATATCAAAGGCTTTCAAGATATATTTTAAGAAATGGACTTGAGTATGATATCAATACTCATTTTTATTACCTTTAGAGGTCTATCATGATCATTTTATTGCAGCCGATAGAAATCATGTTCGAATAATGCCACTGTCAAGTTCGCGCATTTCAATAGGTAACATACAAGGCTATTGAAAATGACACATATAAGCTACAATTTTCCTTATGATGCAAATTTGAAAATTTTAGAGATTAGTTTTGCCATAAAGGAGAAAAATCTGATGAAATTGCTGAAGGTCACTTTTTAAAAATCACAGAAACTCCTCACTGAGAACCTCCCCAAAAGGCCGCCTATTCAGACACTCATGACAGTATACTTGTAGGAGTAGACCAGACGCTACTTAATAGTCATCTTAACTTACAAGGTAAGGAAACTTCACTGGAAAAATTGTACCTATTTCCAATTATCATATTTTTTTGGTTCATGATCTTCATACTAATGCGAAAGGGGACAAAAGTCAGGAATTTCTTTCCCCCAAAGCCCGGGAGATTTAAATAAGTTTCATTTCAACATTTCTCGGCAGTTACTATACCACAGGACCCTGTTTGATCGATGTCGCATTCACGATGGATTGATTGGTTCCCAGTTCCGAAGCACATGTACCCACATACTAACATGTACCTCATTTCAGAGACGGACTGGCAGCTGTGGAGAGGGTTTTTTTGTCCTGGCCCGCCGGTATTTATGATTGAGTGTCAGATGTTGACCGGAAATCTGAGGGCCGATGAATATAGGTTGTAGACTGGTCGTTTCGAAATCAACCCATTTTCCAAACAAATTGCGGTCTCACTTCCTCTCACTTCCTCATCTGTACCAATTCTGACGCAAAGATCCGCTAAGGGACAATACTGTAACCTCTGCTGCATTAGTTGTTGCCAAAGTCTCTCTAAAAGTGAGTTCATATCTTGGGAAGATGCGAGTATGTGCAATGGTCAGCCACTTAGTTGCCCAATAGCAAAATCTGGGCTCGAATCTGAGTTATGTCTTTCTTATTCCAATTATTATGCATATGTTTCGAATTAAACGATTATACATAACCATGACTTACAGATAAACCGGAGTTCTGGGGCCTGTTTCATAAAAAGTTGTTATGATAGCAACTCCTGCTGGAATGGTAACTACCATGGCAACTTTAAGAATTCTGCTTCCTGATTGGCTTTTACAATGAAAGTTGCCATTCCAGCAGGAGTTGCTATCATAACTTTTTTATGAAATGGGGCCCAGGTCATGCGATCATAATGTGAAGAAACTGTTCAAAAGCAACTGGGAGAGTTACGTTAGTTGTATATAAACACAGGTGTCTAGTATGAGATTGGGAGATTATCGAATTGATAAGAAAATTCGATAATCTCCCTTAGACTTATTTCTTTGTACAGTGCAAGTAATACCTCCCTCAAAAAAGAACTTGCACTGTACAAAGAAATAAGTCTATGGGACCACACATGAGTCTGGCATGAATGTTACCCCGAACTTCTAAACCTTTTCTTATCATATTTCCACCCTGAGGGCATTTGAAAAGTAATCCTCTCCAGGGGACATCTCTACTATGATATTCTTCCTAAATGACATGGAAAGAATGAGAAGGCTCATGAATTATTTTCACCTTACCCAGAAATCAAGCTTCTCTTTAGGAGCATGATCATAGCCCTCTAGCACGTCTTAACACGTTACCTGCTGGAGCCGTTCGGTCCCTTTATATTAAAAGCCTATAAGAATGAGATAATTCAGTTACGCCAATATTGTTTCCAACACACGAGTCTCTGACACACTCTTGAGCTTAACATGCTTAATATAGTCCTTGAAAAGTACTTTCTTCATTCAGCGTCAAATGCGGGAACTATAGATTTTAGAACTATAAAAAGGACGGCAGACACCTGTCAATGCGCAGACATGATCTACGCCAACCACGAACAAGAAGAAGATAGCTGTTGCCAGCCTTCTGAAGGGAGAACGTCCCAATCTTTTCCAGACGAAAAGCTCTCGGGAAAACATGTTTGTATGGAGAGGCAACATATTCGGGCGTGTTGAGGATTATGTTATTTATCCAGTGACTTCCATTCCACGAAGAATAAGCATTCAATCGTAACAAGAGACAAGTTAGACACTTTAGGCGTATTGTTTTTGAAAGCCCCTTGACCGCTCGTTCGATTTCATAAAGAGTAAGGTTACCGATAAACATCGCTATTGAAAACCTTTCAAAAGAGGGAAACGCCTTCCCCGCTCTTGATTTTCACCTACATCTCCGTGCGAAGTCTCGAGCCATCTCCTTTGAACTTGAAAGTCAAATGAGTCTGTTACCATGGTAACGGAGATATCGAGAATCTCTGTGTATCCCCCCAAATGTCATCACATTTCACCCTCTTTCCAACTCTTGCTCTAGATCACAAGTCTCTTCTATCAAAGGAGATAGTTGAGTTCTGGTATAAAGGAGAACAACATGATTTGCAAGCCTCTCATATCAGGTAGAAAATGCCTTTAAATTTCCAAACATGACGAGAAAGAGAGAAAAAATTGGAACCATACTTTCATGTCACATGTGTCCTATAATCTTATCCTTTTGATCATTCCAAGACCTTACAGCATAATTATATCAATCTTCTGCTCTATTTAATTTTGCTCCCAGTCAGTTTCTTTCGCAATACATAATCGCTTGGTCAATGCTAAATTTAATCTTCTAACATGGCACCCACACACCTGTGTCTCCTTTCTAAACCAGATCCTTTCTTAAATTTTACCAAAATTGCTCTTTAAAAAGTAAACAGGCTATCATTGGGGTTTTTTTTCATTCCTACATTTAGATCGTGTCGAAAAAAAACAAAAAACTTTCAGTTGCCTTGAAATGAATACTGCAAAATTGATACGGTTTATCGCTTGTTTACAAAATATCATATGATAACCTCAAAATTATTTTATTTTACTGTTATGAAAGCGGACAGAAAGACTCGTAATGATTCAAGCAGGTCTTTTTGTCAGGTGCTGAGCGAGGTCAATGACCGCCGGCAAATTTGTGAAAATGAAATGAGATGGATTGATACAATATTATGACAGGTGTAACAGTTACCCTCTTAAGTTAACATATGAACAGCATGCAATGCGATATCTCTTTTTATTTAAAATATTGGTACACAATATATACTTGTACGTCGTACTTGGAATGTAACTAGTCAGGACGAATACTGTGGGAGCCATTCCTTTCACGAATTTCTATAAGAGATGATGAACGATTATGCCAAAATTCTTTTCGAGATTGGTCTACTGTGGAAGTCTTTCCTTTCACGAATTTCTATAAGAGATGATGAACGATTATGCCAAAATTCTTTTCGAGATTGGTCTGAAACTATCAGAGTTTATCTGATTAAGCGTAAAACACCTAACTCAATTCGCTGTCTACTGAAGCCTATTGAGGGGAATGAAATACTTCAATAGTTACTGGCTACCATACAAAGTTCTTATCAAAGTCTTGATGGCATCGTACTTTACCTGTAGCATATCTTAACAAAAACTCTGTGCCATCATTTTTTTCATATTATCAATGAATATAAGTTTAATCGTATTGCGAAAGCAAGCTACTAAGTCTAAGGGTTCCTCTTTAAAGAGGAAAGCCAAAGAGAGATAGGGCAAGGTTGATGGCACCGCCATTCGATACAGGAGAGAACGTGGAACGTGTAAGGGGGGGGGGGGGGGGTGAAATGCAAGGTCACTTGCGACAAATCGACCTGTCCCCCGAAATTGAACCCTCGGAATATATATTGCTAAGAGAAATGACAAAGATGCATCGCACTGGATACAATCTTCGATTTTTTTTACTCCAAGATTTAACAGATAAAAGGTTAGTCACTTTTCAAGCGAGGACTGAGATTGAAGTAGTTAAGTGGAAATAGATGGATTGTGTAGTTTCCCTTCGGAAAGCACTTAAAGGTTTTAGTGTCCGAATCAAGAAGACGGAGGGGTCAACGGTGATGGAGAAGGCTATTGACATTTTTTTCACATGATTCAATGATGGTTTGCATTTAAAAATTTTGTGGACGTGAGTTTGATAAGGAATATTTCAAGTGATCAAAATAAAATCTTTTATGCTTATGAGCTGATACGAAAGGTCATAATTATAATGAACAGTTAAATCAGTCGTCAGTATGATTATTAGGGAGTGTTCTTTTTAAGGGACATCACTTAACTGTATGACTTGGAATACATTCCGAATCTATGCAACACACACGTTCGCCCTCACACAAAAAGGATGTATTCTCCTTTCTAGAAGAGGAAAATTACACAGTGATATCAAACAATGTATAACATGTATGAAGCGCTGTGTTAACTCCAGGGGGTTTCTAGCTTCAACCTATTCCAAAACATTCAGACTGCCCGCGACAGAATTAATTTTCAAAAATTTTCCATGCCGGCTTCTAGGTACATTCAGATCTATTATCTGCGGTTCAATAATTGGTACGCCTCCTCAGTCCGAGGAATTTAACCTTCATCTTTCATTAATGCAATTGAGTCGATCGTTGATAGCTGTCGATTATCACTTTATTAATTGTCTGAATGTGCTACTCTGATAAAAGTCAAGGTAATGCAGTCTAATGCAAAACCGACGTACCCTCCGTATAAAGGTCCATAAAAATCAACAGATTTTTAGTTTTCTCATCCACTTTAACACAATTTTTCATTCGATTTTATCAGGGTATAGGTTTTTTCCTCCTACCATTTTAACACCATTTTCATCAGAATATACACTGATGTCATGACAGAGGTATCCTCGCCCATTTTAACACCATTATCCATTCAATTTCACAAGAGTAAAGGTTCTTCTCGCCTATTCAACACCATTTGCATTATCACATCCCTCACTTTAGTCGGGAAAATAATGGAATATGCAAATTTCAAAATGAATGTAATAATTCGCGTTGGCTCATCCGGGATCCGGGGAGACCTCTTTCCCCAGGAGTGTCAATTCTTACAGACGTGAGCACTGTTATTTATAATTTCCTCCGGCTTCCGGTAAGCTTTATTCCTAAAATTGACTATAACAAAATGTGTTACTGCAGATACAAAACTTTCAAAATGTACATGAAAAAGAAAAGGCAAAAAGTGGCTCACTTAGTTTTATGACGATGGAATATTTGTATGTCTTTTCTTCTCCCGAAATCATTCTGAAGGTATGTTGGTTATTGCCTTCTGTTGCATTACTGCAGTGCATCAACAAAAACAAAACGATTATATAACGCAATAAATGACACGGTATATTAAACTGACAACGTCTCGTTTTGAAACACAGAAATCATTTTTAAAAGTGGGGGAAGTGGGGGAAAACTGATAAGGAAAAGGGGAAGAATATGATCACAGGTAGGGCACAGTGCAGCATGTTCATACTGATATTGAAATTTCAAGGGCAGCTTGAATTTATTTCCAAATTCCTTACCTCTTCCAAGATGGAGAGGGAGAGAGAGAGAGAGAGAGAGAGAGAGAGAGAGAGAGAGAGAGACAGAAAGAGAGAGAGAGAGAGAGAGAGAGAAAGGAAAAACAAATGATAATGGGGGGAGGGTGCAATCTTGCACCCCACATGAAAAAGGTGCAAAAATGTACCTTTTTGTTCTTGTTTGAACCCGGGAATGCCCGTTTGCTCCCTAAAAGGTACAACTATGTATCTTTAAGGGTGCAGAAATTTGTGCATTCAAAAGGGTGCAAATTTGCACCTTCCCTGAAGGGTACAACTCTGCACCCTTTAGGGTGCAAAATGTACCTAACTGCACCCTTAAAGGTGCAAAAAGCTAATCATAGGGTGCAAAGTTGCACCCAAAAAGGAGCTCCCAGTGTTGCATTTGAAAGGGTGCAAAATTGAACCTTTTTTTCTTAGTGTGAACAGTGTCAAGAAAAGTACAAGATTTTAGGAACAAATTTTTCCGAAAGTGTAGTTCAGCTTGACCTCCATTAGTCAGATACATGTATTTTGTTCAGTAGGTACGGTTGTTCGTATTAAACGCTTTTAAAAAGCTTCGGATAAACGTTTTCATGGCATAAACCTAACGACCACAAGGTCAAAAATATCGAGTTTTATTATGGTGGAAAAGATGTACGTTTGAAACCATTACATCCCTCTAGTTTTATGGACTTCAGGAGAGGCAACGTGCAATTACAATGGCGCCCAGTTAATGGTATAAAACATTACATGCAGAAGTACGAATAGGCAGAAAACGGTTCGCACTTTCCATACACGGACGGGCGCAATTTCTAATCGTCTTCTTGGACCAGTAAAATTATATTTGTACTTTATATAGCGTTCGCTGACCTGAAAGTCCCCAATATTAAATATTGCGTCAAATAAACCTCCATTAATATGTTGGGCATTTATTTGATTTGGAGAGACCAGAAGAACGTCGTACTCTCATTTAGCTCAGTGTTTCAAGGAAGTATAGATTGCGCTTCACACACGAAAACCCTGGGAGCGTATTTCGTGCTCTTCTCTGGGTTAAACAAATACTTGGCACGTCGTTTTTGTCAGCTATTCTAAACCCTCACAAAAGATAAATGAGACCTACATACCCCCCACACACTCCCACACGCACCCACATACACACTCCCTCTAATACCCCAACACGCATGTAACCTGTTGATGATATAATACAATACAGCGGCCCGAAAATTGGAGCTATGTAATCCTCATGGATGAAGAAAATATTATTCTCAAGAACGCTTTCAATAAGTATTCATGAGAAAATAAATTACTTGAATCTTCCAACAACAACAACAAAAAAGGATCAATATCAGTTTTTTAAAAAGGTTTTTTGGCTTTCAAAGTTCAGTATGTTACCATAAATCATTTTTTGCTCTAATCACAATTTCTTGGATCTTCAATATCAGATATTTTCCCTCAAAGAGAGAGTAGACCTCTTTTCTAAGGATTAAAGATTCTCCAATTTAATATTCACTTTTTGATAACTTCGAAATGCTGCTAGGATTGAAAATGAACAAACAACGACCTCAACAACAGCAAAAACAAAATTCGACAGCAAAAGCAACAATGAACACATCAAAAAGAAAACAGGAGAAAGAGGAGAACAAGAATAATTGTTTTTATGTCACCAGATAATCTTTCATTCATCTGGGCTACGTATGGAACACGATGTTCAGTGCATGAACGTTAGGAGATAATTTGACTTTACTGGGATTAGCGGGACGTATAACAGTAGGATTTATCCCGTCAGGCGTAAACAATACTGCGTTATCGGGACTACAGGATGGCGTTAGCGGGACATTTTGATGGCATAGAACAAAAGAATATATATATAAAATTTGTTGCATTTAAATTCCTCCCGGAAAAAGCACTTCACCATATTTCTTCCAACATTAATTGAATTTACTGCCAGAAAGAAAGAAAATAATAAACACTGCAAAATATTGGCAAAGAAATTATATGATGGTACATGAATCAGAAAAAAAAGGGAATCGAGTAAATGTGGCATAATAATTTAAAGGAAAAAAAAAACTTTCACACTTACATGACTTTCGTGAAGCAAATCACATAAAAGATTATGATAAAAATATTTCAGCCCCCATTTTCCCTAAAAATCAAAGAACAAAGGCAAGAGAACAATAATGACTTTAAAAACCCACTTCAGATGTTCTCCAGGTTATTGCGCAAGAATCCCTTCATTTGAAAGATAATACACAGATGTGAGGGGAAAAAAAAAGTAGCAATCGAGGGAGCGGAATATACAGATTGACACATGGAGAAAGAGAGGGAGAGAAAAAGAGAGAGGGAGAGAAGAGGGTATGGGGAGAGACCGGATAGGAGATCTATTGAGCTGGTTTGAGCCGAAATGCAATTTTCATCCCTTTAATTTATTCTTTTGACTGTGCAAAACTAAAATAATTTAAGATTAAAAGAAATAAATAGGAGTAAAAAGATGCCCCCATAAAACATCGAACATCAGCTGCCTGAAGTATGAGGTTAAGACTACTTAACGGATTGAAATAGAGATGTGGATTAATATATATATTTATACACATTTAAAACAGGGAGGACAAAAAGGAGAGCGATCAAGCTCCAGAAAGTTAGAAATAGAAAGAAAGTTCACCATTTCACTAGGATAGAGAAGGAGATAATGGAGAAAATACTGGGAAGAGATAAATTGCTATACAAAGGGAAAAATGGAGAGAATGGTGTTGAGTGTGTGCGAGTGTGTATGTGTGTGTGAGAGAGAAAGCAGTGAAAGCAGAGAGGTCCGTCAGTAGAGAGAGAGAGAGAGAGAGAGAGAGAGAGATACAACCGCGCGCGGCAGAAAGAAGATGTTCTACGTTATCATCAGTCTCATGGGTTTATATCACCATTCTATCCCTCCCAAACAGCTCCGGGAGTTTGGTAATCACTCTCGCTTTACCACCAAACAACCAACTACTATAACCAACAGAACCCGCCCAGCTTTTCCCTTCCCGCCCGCGCCTCACATGCATTCTGACAATCGTTGGCATCGTACCTCGATCGCCTGCTCTCTCCATCTCTCATTCGGATTACTCACTTTCAAGAAGTTTCTCTTCCTCTTCACTTGGTAATTCTCACCTCTCGTTTCGTATGGCGGTATTGCTCTTCCATCGTAACGAGAGATTTCTTACCTTGGTCTGACTTTCAACGGTTTCATCGGCATTCGCCTTCTTGAGGAATCAATGGTAAGTAAATTATTACATGATTGGATATTCGAAGTATAATCTATAGTTTCAACATCGAATACTTTGGAGCAATTTCATTATTTTAAAATAATATTCTGGAGCTGTCACATTATTTTTCCTCCTACAATCATATAATTGGGTGATGTGTGCCACATACTTATCATTTGATGTAGCAACATGAAACAAAGAGTTATCGTAGACTTAAAGATAAGTTATCATTCACATTTAAAGAAGGAGTGTTTTTTCTTCAAATTTAAAACATATTCGTACAACTTAAACTTAACTGCTTTTTCTTGTCACACTTTAAAAGAGAGAGAGAGAGAGAAAACAAAATGCAGATCAATTTGCTGTTTGTTTGAGGGTGAATCACTGTTATGCCATCTCTGTACAAAATTAATCTTTACCTTCGGAAGAGTATATTAAATATTACTGCACTTTTTTCATCTCTATACAAAATAATATTTCAATGAAATTTAAACCTAATTATGGCCTCCTGGCAAATAGGAAACAAAGCTTTTTATTCTGCAAATCTACGGCTTAAAATCTTGACAAAACAGTGTGAACACCCAAAGAACTTGGCGGTAAAGAGAATCTTGTATGGACATGATGGAGGTAAAAAAGCAGAGCGCTTGTGTTTTGAACATTCACCGACTTAAACTATTCAGCACGTAATTGTTCAGAATTGGAGAAGAAAGCGGAGGAGACAATAATGATGACAGCAGTTAATAGCGAGTAAGAGGAATTTCGCAATGCTGCAAATGCCTTTCAAAAAGGAGATTAACCACTGAATATGAAAGCACGTTTTCAAACGAAGCAAAATCTACAATATCAAGGTTAAGGAAATGTGAAATAAAGTACTTGGTGAAACACGATCAAGGAAATTTACCTGGTTAGCATGGTTATAGCTCCGTTTCTTATGCAGGTCACGGAATGAAGATTGTAATCAAATTTTCTACAATGATGTTGCGATTCTACTCAAGATTACGCATGAATGCAAATGTTAGCATAAGCCGAGATGTAAGTAGATTACAAACATGAAAAAATGTTCCTTTCAATATCAGAACGATATAGCTTGATGGTTATCTGGTTTCTCACCATTTTCGGTGGGAATATGAAAATTAGCTTTATGATTATACATTTGTTGTAATAAATTGTGTATGTATGTAAGTTACATAAAACTTACTGGAAGAAAAGTAACTTTCACAGCCTGCATCTCGCATTTCAAAACGATTCAAATCTCTTTACAACATACTGAATATGTTTTCCTTACTTTCTTGTTTCGTCAATTACCTGGTTAAAGGTAAAATTGGAAATATGAAAGGAAAAAACATATGGGGGGGGGGGGTTTAAAATTGACATAATTTACATAAATCTGGATCGATGTATATACATTTTTCTTGCCTTCATGGTTACTCAGAAGCGCCGATATAAAACGGAATCGTTTTTGCCATTTTCTTTTTTCCCTCTCTACATGATCTAACCCCACCGCACAGTATACAGTACGATCTCACTGCGACCCGATTTTCGAACAAATGACATTTTGCATTTAGTATGAAAGTTTAAACAAGTAAAATTATCTTGTATAACATTTGGAATAATGATAGGAATACTAAAATCGACATTTTAGTGAACTGTAAGCCTTTCGGTCAGAGTAAAGGCCAAATCGGCTTCAAATCTTAAACAATCGCAGGGCTCCTATGACGTCACTACGATTCAGAATTGACTTCTCTTTTATTCCTACAAGGAGACTAGCATGAGCTCGGGATTTCGATTCTAGTATTCATACGACTATTCGGAACTTTGATCATTAAGATTATACACGTTTGAATGTTCATATCAAATGCTATAACAAAATTTTCCAAATTCGGATCGCAGATAGATCGTATAGTGTGCGGTGGGCTTAAGAGTTCATGCTACTTCATAAACTTGAGGCATCAGCGACTAGTGATCATTATTTCTTAACCCCTCGTCCCCATTTAAAACCGGGCTAATTCATTTACTGCCCTCATTACTTGTTTATTTATCGGAAGATGAAATACATCGTCATTTCTTGGTTTGTCGATCTGCCTCCAAGCTTGTCCAGCCCTTTTTCAAAGGTTGCGATGACGGTGATCATGTCGGTGCCCTTAATAGCTCTCGTGCTCTATTTAAATGGAACAAGGCATGTCCTTTATGATATACAATGACCCTTTTATTGCAAGATTTATGTCTCTAGTAAACTCGCGGTCGTTCATTTGCGCGGTCGAAATATCATATTTTCATGATTTTGTATTGCTTGATATTAGTAGAATCTGCGATGGCAATATGTTAAACATAATGGCGCGGGAGAAAGATATTTTAGGACTCCTTTGAAATGCCGAAAAAATTGTGACTATTCATAATCCATGCAATTTGATTTTAAAGATAAAGTTTATACCCTTACTTTAAAGAAAGTTAAAGGGCACTCCAAGCTTCTGAATTCTGATGTAGAATAAGCATTAACTTTGATAGACTGAAATTGTGTAAGGTTTATGAATTTGTCTTCAAAAGTTGTGCAATATATAAACAAGAATGGCTTATAAATACTAAAACATGTGTAAAAAATATTAAGAAATCTAAGTATAGATTGCTCCAAATAATGCCTGAATTACCCCATTAAGTTAGAGTATAAGAAAAAGGGAACTGCTTTAAATTTGTAGAATATCATCCTGAAAACATTTACAAAAGCGGTCGTTAATTATCAAGGGGACGATTGAATATTTTTTTTCCAGTGAAACGTGGCCTGCCGTGACTTATTCCAAAGTTTAGCAACCCATTTAACATGTTTTATGGAAATACATTAGTGCATGAACATTTACATTTCTATTTTGAGTACGAAACATGGACTTTCAAATGACAAATGAACATTTCTACATGTAAGACATATAAACTGTATAAGCAAGTTCGCCATACGGATCATGTAAATAAGATTCATCCTAACACTTAATTTCTTCTTCCCGTGAACGAAGCGTAGCAAACGCCCCCTTTTACAACTCTGATTACACACAATTTACACTGTACTGTGGTTCTATTCCTTCCTTTTTAAATATAGAAATCGATACAGACTCATCGTATCATTGTGACATTGTAATTCAGAATCATTAATAAATGCATAAATGCAAGGACAATATAAATGAAGGGGCGACAATACGTTTTATATCATATTTGGGGGGGGGCATGCAAAAATTAGGGAGGGGGTTAAGCGACGCACACACATACGCGCATGCAGAGAGGTCCTCAGTTTAAAATCTTTGATAGGTTATACCCTATTGTGTCTCCTATACCCTTTTTTTGGGAGGGGGGAGCATGCCCCCTGCACCCCCCTGATTGACGCTCATATATGAATGAATCCTATCGGTATACTATCTTGAGAGTTTAATAGGACGTGGACAAAAAACCTATATCACTCTATGTAGAATGGCTTGAATACCCTTAACAATAAGTATTCATCAAGTAATTAAGTTACAATTATAGTACGAACAAGATACTATTGAGTACATTTTTATGTGACGTCAGACCAAAGTAATGGCCAGCAAATTAAGCAGTCAAGTCATTGCTCCATTTTCATCGATTTATTTCTGGGATTATGAAGGTCAAGACAGTGAAGTTGTGTAAAAAAAGGCGAAGACATAGTTTAAAAAAAAAGAAAGAAATATCCTAGCCAAGGATATCCTGGCTTCTTTCTGTTCCTTTCTAGTTATTCTAAACTCCTATCCTATTTTTTCTCTATTTGTCTGTCCCTCTCTTCCTTCTTTACTTTTATATTGTGTTTGTGTTTCGGGCGGGCCCGCCTCAAGCTTTCGCCCAAGGGTCCATGCCTTCCTCAAATGTATTGTTATGCTACTGTATAACTGGAAAAAAAGTTAAATCCTGCCAATTCACTGCAAGAAAATGAATGTTTATTTGAATTGAACTATATAAAATGAAATAATGCATACAAAAATACAAGTAAATAGATTAATAGATAATCATAGGGCATTACTTGATTTCCTTTTGCAGTGCATGTTCTTTTCCATAAATTGTATATATGAATAAACAAAGGTATACAAAGAAACAATGACGTGTACATTATTACATACGCATGACCTAGCTCTTACAGGAGTGTTAGCTAAGTCCCCAACCTTACTACTCATTACTCCCGACTCATTATGTTTTCTCTAAACATCCTCTGTTTATTATCATTACTACATACTGCTCTAACATTTCTAGTCATTGCCGCAAAACGAAAGAAATGACTTTCAAATGCCTCCTTCTATTATCATTGTAAACTTGAATAGGCTCTCCTATTTTTTCATGGACATGCTCGCTCTTTTCAAGTAGGAAAAGGCATCTTTCTCGAGAGTACGATTCAACATTTTGAAGGAAAGATTAAAGTTTATCAGTAGCTTTCTAAAGTGCCTTTTAAACTATTTTCACATCCATGGAAATAAGGGGCTTTTCACAACTTGGCTGTCTCTAAGAGCGCGTAAATAGGGAAATGGTAAAGAACAGTACTCTTTGAAATTTTGTTATTTTGGTAAATGCATTTTGAAGTAAGAGAAGACAATTTCGCCATATTCCTCGAGAACCTTTTTCATTTATATATGCTTACATTTTTAGCGGGATATAATTCAACAAGTTGTTTGCCCAAAAATGAAAAATGGAAAGCACTTTCTTTACAAATCCTAACCACTTTATATTCGTTGGCTCAAGAAGAGCGAGTTAAAGCGGTAGCAGCTTTTTGCAGAAAACATCAATTTTTCAATTACCAGTTTACTGCGGTAAATGACAGGCCTTATCCAATCCAAGAAGTGGCATAAAAATAGAAATCAAAGGAAAAACTTAAACTTATTGAAAAGAAAAGCATTAAAATAACAAATGTAAAGCTTACACACTGCAGTGCCGGGCCAATAGATTTCTTTTGACACCTTGATAGAGCCGCAGGACTATTCATGTTTTCAATTTCTCCGAAATTCTTTCCAAGCTGAGTCTAAATACACTCTGTGACTGAAAGACAAACAGCAATTTTCCATTTAAGTCCTAGCCATAAAAGTGCAATTACTTTCATATTTGCTTTAAGTTAGCTTGATGATTTATTTTGAGAAAAAAATCCCTTCCATACGCGTACGATGCATTAAAAAGGCCTGTATGTTTAAAGATTAAACAAAAACTCGCCGAACTCGCTGTACGCTTCAACTGCCGAAGGAAACTGTCCAGAAGGTACTCTTAATGATCCTTTATGTTAATGAAGTGAATAAAAACAGCCCAGTATCAACATGATAAACATGATCACTACTGGGTGATAGATTAGGGGGTCCATGATGTGATTTTTGGTGTCCCCGGCCAGTTACATAAGGAACTTTGAACTATTGAGGCCATTAAAATTGTCATGAAACTAGTTAGAGTTTAATTGTTCTGCCAAATATTGAACAGTAGGCCCTAAATGTTCATTCATTAGATCTAAGATGAGGCTTCACACTAGTTTTATGACAGTTTGGATAGCATATATTTCATAGTTCCTTATGTAACTGGGACACCATAAATGTCACAACCTGGCCTTCTAATTTATGGAATTACCCACCTACTAATAATGATAAAGTTTGGAATCACGAAATCATCTCCGTGATCACAGACTGACTGAGTCACTGAACACTTGAATCAACATCAATGGCAAGGTGTAAGAGCATACGTAACAGTACAAGGAACTATCCCACAAGCAAGTGGGATGAAAAGGTTAAACTTTAATTGTCTTATTTCAAATATGAGAACAATTCAAAAAGAAGATGGAGTTCTGGGAAAGATTAGAAATAATTAATTGTGAGCTTTCTCATTCTTTTTTATGGTAGTTAAAAACCTTACAGCATGCAACAATTCTTAAGTGCTTCATAATCAATCTTTCTCAATTACTTCGAGACAATTACTTTCACAATTCAATCTCACGACAAGAACTTGCCTTCATCTTTAAGGACGGTGTTTTTCATAAGACTGCTTTGATATTCTTTCACACATGCAGACACAAACACAAATTCATTTGAACATTTACGGGGAAACTGAACATGCTCTTAAAACATGTAAAAGCTCAGATTTCTTCTTAGTGTTAAACAGAACACTTTGTTGTGGTCGGTCAAACAAGGTCCGTTTCATCTACTCCCGTTCCCTTTCTTCCCAAGTGCATTTTGTCTCCTCCACCCCGTACTTACAACCCATCTGAATAAATACTCATATCGTTTACTCGGTATACCCTTTTCTAGGTTTCACCGCTTCCTTTCAAATAAGATTATTGCAACCCAATGCATTCCAATAATTTCAGTTCTATGGGTCATTCAGTTGTTTATCTTTTCCTTAACGTTCTTCCACAGCGACTGTACAGTAGAACTGAACTTTTATAGGTTTTAAGGAATCCCAGTAATGCCTCGTCAATTTGGGAAATTTCTCAAGATAGTCTGGGGCTCAATCATTTCAAATTGGCCACTCTAGCTCTAGCCAAGTAAAAAGGGAATGTTTCACCCCCATGTTCGCTCTCATCCAAACCCATTAAGCATTATGAGCCTCTGCATGAGGGTTCAAATGATTTCAGCAGAAGTAAATGAGTTCCGGATCGAATTATTGTTAGTTTACCTTGGATTATTGGTCTGACTTTAAATGAATTGTATTCATCGTGGTTAGCGTTTATCGCAGTGGATGAATAGTGCTGAGTGCGCTCTTCAACATCAATCATATCAACTGAATTCCACTATCGAGAAACCGCGAGAATATAGAGAGGTTTGTCTTAAACTGGTAGTATCCCTTTTTTCTTTAATTATATGTTAAATTTCTATGTTGAATGTTTTACTGTAATAGAGAGGGCAACTTCACAATGTACTCTTTTATTTAAAGAGGTAACTTTTGTGACAAGGCGGACATTCTCTCATCAAAAGTAACCTGCCCATGGGATGGTTAGGAAAACAAAAGAGGAGAAATGCTATAGGATAAGAACGAAAGCAACAAACTTGATAATGATGATGTGATGAAATCAAAGCAAGCTATATGGGAACAGGAAAAGGGACAAAAGGGGTGATCGAGAGGGGTTTGCAAAATACGAGCCTGGCTTTTAGGCATTCCCCTCCAATTTCAAGTTTGATTTATATCATAATTCGAACATTCCATTGTAACAACGGAATTTTTAGACTGAGAATAATTTTCAACAGTTGAAAATTATTCTCATTTTGTGTATTCTGTTGATGATATAATTATTTTATTATAAATTGATGCTATTCAAAGTTGAAAATTGAAAGAAAAATAAATGAAATGAAATGAAATGACTTTGATAGGTGTTTTGGCAAGTCACAGGAGTTTTGAAAACGTGCAAAACGTATTAAGTTGAAGGACAGTTGTTGGTACTCCTCACGAGATAAGTCCTGAAAGACAATCCCAAATTGGGACTTTCTTCTGACAAAAGAATTATATCTATCTTCGACCTTCACGTGTTTTAAACAAATTGTTCTTTCTTCGTTAGAATAACTTCCTTTATAGGGCAAATACTAATTAAGAGAAAAGTTGTTTCCAAACGTGAGATATCTTTGAGTTACGGTCTAATGCGGTGTTCCCAGTTTTTGGGAGAAAAAAAAACCAAAAAAAAAAACCAAAAAACAAAAACAAAAAAAAACCGTTGCCGTAACTGATCAGATTTCATGAATCGGAACTTGAATCCGCTTATGATTTCACCAGAGATTACAGAAGTATGGCATTTCGATTGTGTTAAAAAAGTTTTATTCATACTGTATAAACACGGACAAATCGACCTTGCGAAGAAGACCCTGAAAAAAGCAAAGATAACATTGTCACGGAATACAAGAAGCTCGCACAAAATTAGTTTTGTAATACGAGCGCATTATTAGCATCAGCTTTTTGTAATCTTGATAATCGAGTTTGTCAAACTAGGTGTGTATGGCTACAGAACGAAATTAAACTTTACTCAAGAAATTCCAAATTTCTGAGTCCTTATTCTTTGATAAATCAGTTGCCGGAGGGTGGTGCATATAACCTTTTGTGAAGGAAAAATACAAAATAAGTTTTCCATTTTCTTTGTTCACTATATGATCTGCGAAACATGTGACACGGATCGAGCTCCAAATAAACTGAAACGGCCCTCAATTTCATGTTCGTACACATCGTTCCGATTCTTTTCCAGGAAAGGAGTTCTAATATTTCCCCTAGCTATTTAAAAAAAAACCTTAGCAATGTCTTCATTTTATGTAAATAAAGGGATATTACAAATGTAGTCAAGATAATCGGGATCCTGAGGATTTCGTGGTGGTTTTACATCAGCTTATTGCTCTCAGTTTCAGAGATCGAACAGCAATACGGCATCAACGCCCACTTGCTTTCTCCATTTTCACGAGTTTTGGCCGACAGAAATCCACGGTACAACCACAAAAAACAAAATCGATATAGATATAAATACAACACTGCGAGCGTGGTGGGAAATTTATAAACTATTACTAGGTTTTCTGGTAAAGAGGGAATCGCGTCATCTCTTGGAAATGATGGATAGTCACGCACAGGATGACCAACAAAGAGAGTTTTTGGAGCACTTTGAATCCTTTCAGTACAATAAGCCGATATTTTGTGGTTAGACTCAGTACCGTTTGATTGGAGCTGTACAAAAAATATACTAAATGCAGTAAGGAGACGAGAGGACAAAGAGTCACTTACGAATTGTATCCGTTTTCAAATTGCATTAGAAATGTGTGTTTGACGCCAGAAATGTTAAAGGTAAAGTTGTAGTTCGGAAATTTGATGAATAGTTAGTTCACCCTAAACAAAAATATGCTTTCTTAAATTTCTTTTACTTTTCGAAATAATCTTTATCCAACCTATATTCTTTTCAGATACCTTACTATGGAACAAAAGTTACATGGACCTCATTTTCAAATCAGCTTGAAGCATTTTTTCGCCTTTGCTGCAAATTGTCACGTGACTTGAAGGGCCTGCGTCACGCTTGTCGGTTACAAAAGTTGACAGATAAAGTACTCTCTCTTTCATGTCTCTCTCTTTATTTTTCAGGCACGATACTCAAGTTTGATGTAGAGTAATACTACTGCCAGGTTCTCATTATTTTGCTTCCATTTCCTCCCTTCTGTAAATACTGAAAAATGTAAAAAATAGTCATGAATGGCAATGAAAAATTCCTAAAATTTGCTGAAAAACGAGCCGTCTCTCATAAAGATTTGTTGGGCCAATCAAAATAATGGTTGGATATTATTATTCTGTGGGAGGTTTGGTTTGGTTTGGTTTGTTTTTACCTGGCCGCTATAATAGCATGAATGCTTGTAAGGAAGCAGCTAGAGGATCGACGGCTTTTAGTCCTTTCCGAGGAACCTTGTAATGAGGGTTGATGCCTTACCAAAGTGCATCGACTTGGTTTCGAACCCGGGTCACCGGGTTACGAGACCACTGCTCTGCCAACTGAGCTGCGCCTCCTCAAAGGCACTTCAGTAACATGCTGAACACTTTGCATGCTCCAGGAGAAATCCCTGTTATGTAGATACGAACACTTTTTGCAGCTATATTACTTATATTGTATAGATTTCCGCTTCCATTTTCGTCTCCTTTTCACTGAATATCATCGATTTTCTATTGAGTTTCTTCTGGAGAAACTGACTGCGTACAAATTCTAAGTCCAATTTCGTGAATTGTCCTTCACATTCGTTTTTTTTTGTCCATCAAATTAAAACACTGAGCATTCTAATCAGTCAACAGCCACTGAAAATCTTCTCTGCCGCTAAGCGAGTTAAGAATGATTGGATCAAATTCGTCACTTCTCAAACAATTCATTACTCTGTCATTCATATTCCTCAAGTGTTATACGGGCCCTTATAAAACGAGGTTTTTAATATTTCTTACTTTCTCGTAATAATAAATAATACTTTATTTTTTCCTACTTTCTATGAAAATAAGAAGAAAAAAAATCCATACAGTGTAGAAGGCTGACATTTAAAGTATTTTGGTATTATACCCACTCACAAAACTGTGGGTCATTGTGACATGTTCGTTTTTCATCCGTAGACTGCATATCCGGAGGAGCATTCTGAGTGAAACTTTGACGAAAATCAATGCCAGTAGACAAAATTGATTTAGCTGTCTCGCGCTCAGCTACTGTGACCGACGAAGCCGAACTCGAATTGACGAAGACGGGTGACAAAGCACGAAATTGAATGACAATGTTTCCAAATTTATCGATCAAAGACGAAATTGAAAAGAGCATTAATTGGCACATTTCAATATCCTTAATGAAACACATTTTTTTATTATTGTATGCAATGTCAACAAAATGCGCGTGGAAATCTATAGTTCCAAGAACAACAACAGCATCAACCACAATTCTGAAAAACGAGTACAGGTCAATGCTTGGAAAACGATGCATACCAGAGAGTAATTACAGAGCCCTCACCCGTTCTTTGCGAGGAATTGTTTAGGAAAGGCATGAGGAAAACTTTGCGTGGTAAACCTGATATCTATGCTTTAAATCATAACTTTTCTTTAAAAAGCTTTAAAAAGTCGGTCATATAAGATAATTTTGAATGGTAAATATTTGAAATAAATAGACCTACACATTAATTAAAAAAAAAAATGTATATACAGATAACAGCAGGTTTAACTCTCAAAGAATTTGATCATGTCTTTGTACGCACGCACTGCTTCGTCACGAACGGTGAGGGCTCTATACCAACCAGGAATTATGGGCCATTTTTGGAGTATCTGCATGCCGGAACTCGGATTTAAGAGGCCGTATATGTTTGATATATGAAAAGTGATCTTTAACAATTTCCACCCCTTTCATCATCCACCACCGTCCAAAAAAGATAAATAGTAGGTATTATTAATTTCCTCTTCCTCAGCAAAGGGGAATTAATTGAAGCAACTTCAGATCTCTGAATAATGCCATTGTGTTCAGATTGTTGCCAAAATGTTTCCTGCAGAATACAAAAAAGGTTTACTGAGCCAAACAATGGTAATAATGGTAATAATGTTGTTTATGTTCCTTCATACAGCTACAACCCTGATAATGAGATTTAAACTTTCACTATAGCACTAACAGTTGCTTGCTTTTCAAATATTTGTTATTATTTTTCTTTGACAACAATTTCGATCACCTTCGTTAGACAGAGATGTTGTTAATTTGCAGAAATCCTTCAATAATGTAAGTAGACTCGTCTACTAATGTATTTGAATTTATGCACGCTTTTTCCCAGAACCCTTGGTTACCAACTATTCAGTCCACCTCTTATGCATAATGGCATCTGATTAGATGAACTCCAGTTTGAATATATTAGTTATTGCTATTTCGGGAAAGACTTTCGCAAGCTCTGGATTCGATAAAGGAATTTTTTTGTTCAATAACTATGTGAAAAATTAGTAAACAGCTCTATTTTAATTTCAACTACCATTACGTACCGTAATTTATTGCCTCATTTCTTACACAAATTTATTATCAAAGTCATTATTCGTCCTGTTCGTAGAAGTTCTAATCTTTAATGGTCAAACAGCTCTCGAATAGTTTCATATAGGTGCTTAGTGTTGGATGCACTTTGGAATTCGACATTTGACAAATACGGTAATATTCCCTTAAGTACATGAAATTGTGCATATGATAAAACGATAAACCTAAAGGCAAAGGCTTGAATTCAAAGAGGGTCTTGTTCCTTCATTTGACTATTTTTTATTCAGTTGAAACTCCCCGCCTCTTTTTCAGGGCCCCACTGCATAAAAGTGATGGTAATTTTGCAAGCAATGGTAACTTCCATGGGAACCTCGAATTTGATTGGCTGTTAGAAATGCTACCATGGTGGTTACCACTGATGCCAGAATTACCATTAAAGGCAATGGTTAACATTGTTATACTTTAAAATAAAATTATTTTGCTACTTGAAAATGGGATGAAAATAAGGGTTATAGTGTAAAAATACCAGTCTGACAGTTTCAAAGAATATTATCCACATGAAGTATTTCTAAATATTAGAAATGTGAACCAATGTTTGATGAATAAATAAGGGTCGGTTGCACAGACTAGACGTAAGGAGTGCGCATGCACGCATGACTCTCTGGACCGTACTGTATGTACTGGCGTATCACGCGGAAGGAGGCAGATAACGGTCTTTTTGAACTCGATCTAAACGGTCCCCTTATTTATTGTCTCTGTGACCAAAAATAATAAAATCGCGGTTTGCGTCTTACTAACAGTGTTTCATTCCAAATTATGGCTGGTTTCAGGGTTTTGAGTAGAAATACAAGTATTCATATACAAGTTTCATCTTAGTTTGAGAATTGTTTAAATCGGCTGCTAACAAAGTTAGCCAATGCCTTTAATTGTAAGTTTTATGCAACGGGGCCCTGATCTATTAATATGTGGTATAAAATCTCAACTATTTTGATATGACCTTCGAAACAAACACAATTTGTCAGATCTGATATCAAGACACGTTGATCATGTTGATCTAAGAGATATTAATATGTGTTTTTTCCAAGCCTCTTTGGACCCCTTGAATGCGATTTTAATCTCTACTTCTTCGCTGAGATTCCGAAATGCCTTACCTTATGTTGTTAATTATGCATCATATGCGTTTGATTGTCAGTACTGACAGCATGATAGCTGCAGGGTTCCAACAGAGATTTAAAGGATGGAGGGAGATTAAATCACAAGGAAAAGAGAGGAGAGAGAGAGAGAGAGAGAGAGAGAAATCCAGAAATTGATAAACAAAGATGAATCGTAGGAGGAGGAGCAAGACGAAGAGACATGGCATATGGAAAGAGACGAAGTGATATGAGGACGAGAAGAGTCGGGAAGAAACCAACACAGAAAAATAAAAGATAGAAAAACAAGGGGAACAGGGATGAAGATTGAAAGGTAGATATGATGACAGAGATATTGAGAGACAGAGAGAGAGAGAAAGAGAGACAGAGACAGGGAGAGTATAGAGAGAATAAACATATAGGATGGAAAGGAGAGGAATGGAGAGAGAGAGAGAGAGAGATAGGGAGGGAAAGGAAAAGAGAGAAAAGAAAGAGACATTGAGAATTTGATATATATTAAAAGAAAGAGACAGAGACACAGAGAGAGAGATATATAGAGAGAGAAAGAGAGAGGGGAGAAAGAAAACGAGAGGGAGAGAGGAAAAGAGGGGGGGGGGAGAGAAAAAAGAGAGTGAGAGAGAGAGAGAGAGAAAGAGAGAGATGAGACAGAGAGCTATCAGATACATGTAGTAGTCAATCTAAAATGTTCTCACGATCCAAAGTAGATATGAACGTATTGAAAGAAAGAGAGGGTGATTGCGAGTGTAATAGAGTAATATGAACAGTGACAGAGATAAAGAGTGAGAGGGAGAGAGAGAGAGAGAGAGAGAGAGAGAGAGAGAGAGAGAGAGAGATAAAAGGCTATATTGTAAAGATACTATAAAGAAAGAGATAAAAAAGAGACAGAGATGGATAGATAGAGAGAGAGGGATAAAGAGAGAGGGGGAAAGAGATAAAGAAATGGAGAGAGAATGAAAGAATGAGAGATGAGATGAGACAGAGAGATATCAGGTCACATACATTAGTCGATCTAAAATGTTCTCACGATCTAAAGTAGATGGAAACACATTCAAGAGGAGGAATGCTTTGGGGTGATTGAAAGGTCACGATTTTCGGGTGCAGATAGCTTTATGTAAACTGTCTTAAATACATATTGGCAAATCCCCCGTGTGTACAATATGGGAACAAAATATTTAAGTATTCATCGTCATATAGTTAATGACATAGGAATATAATTCAATTTGATATTTCATCTGATTCAGTAAGCTCGGAGTAGGACTATACCAGCTTCATATAATCATCAGATTACACAAAAAAATATCAGAAATGGTAGAAAGTTTAAATATCTTGCTTCCATGTATCCATTTTTAAAAAAATCAAAGTTCAGTTATTATAACTCGCTATAACTGGAGTAATTTGTTTTGGATGAAAATTTGAAGCAAAGTTACCAAGAAATATAGAACAGATAGTGCTTGGTAATTTTAAGTTTCTATAGAAACGTTTACAAACTATAGGGAAAAAAATGCATTTTTCTCTCAAGTTAGCAAAGTGGATTTAGCGCCTTTCGGAAAAAAAGCTCTTCATATCAGTAGCTTGGACTTGCTCGAATACTACCTAGAACTCTGCCATAGAATTCAAAATCAGATAATTTCTTCATAGAATTGAGTTAAATGATTGCATTTGCGAATGACTAAGTCCTTTTTCTTTTTGACAAATTTCAAACTCTTACATCCCATTGAAATCTCTCTTTTCAAAAGTTAAGGCCGCGTGGACAGAATAACAAGGCGTGTTCTATCTAATAAAAACAGGTTTTATTTCCGAAGCAGATGTCATCATGGTCATATCTATTGGAAATAATTTTTATTTCCAAAGCAGAAATGTCATACATGAGCTCATGAATTGTACGAGTGGCTTTACAACCATTGGCAAACAAGTACAAGTCATGTCCCATTTTGAATGATGAAAAAACGGGCAGGGAGAACGAGTGCATCGAGAATATCAGGTTATTAGGCATCTGGTTTAAATGTATTGACATAACACATTCGAATTTGTTTCTCTGTATTCCACTTCTGTTGCCGTTGGGAGATCAGCAAGACGTTCGTAACCTACTAAATGGGAAGATGATATTTGAATGAGTAATGAGTAAATGATTATGCGTGATATAATATCGACGGGGGGGGGGGGGGGGGGGTGTTTATTGTCGAGAGAAGCTTAGCGTTTCTTGGAATGAAATCGATATGTACTGAAGAGACCATCTTTTACATTGAATGCAAAATAGATAAGCGGAAGAGAAAGAGAGAGAGAGAGAGAGAGATAGGGAGAGAAAGCGTGAAGGGTCATATTCCGAGAAAGGGAGGGAGAGGGGAGAAGAAATGAATGACGAAAGGGAATTAAAGAGAGTTGGAGAGAGAAGGGTAACTTAGTAAGGAGAATTGATAGAGAGGAAAGGAGGGAGAGACAGACAGAGAGAGAGAGAGAAAGAGAGAGATATGGAGATATAGATGGAAACTTATCAACTTATCTTAATCTCAATTCTAATTTGCTTGTTATTGGCTGATGGGTGTAAAAAAGAGACAGATAGATAAAAAATGAGAGAGAGAGAGAGAGAGAGAGAGAGCGTGAGAGAGGGGATACGGAATAAATAATACATATATTTGGATAGATGGTTGAAGGATCGGCTTTTATATCACCTATCACATATTGAAACTGCACAAACTGTCATGACTGATGGCCCAACATCAAATTCACCTTATCCCTGGGAAGACGGATATACATTTTTATTCCAGCTGCTCCTTTGAAGGACAACTTTGTTATGCAGCGTGGCAGCTGAGTAAAATTCAAATCTGTCGAATTTCATTTGTCTCTTTATTTCCTTGTCTTCGACATTCACGATAGTAAAAAAATGCGACAGACTTCGCATAATTTAGGTTGCAAGATATCACCAAAGACATAGAAACCAATGCCACCCGTCTGCTACCAAATAATACGTCATCTCCTCTGGCACCTCATTTCATGCAATCACTTCTAAATATTTGCTTGAAAAGTGATATATAAAACAATCGAACGAACAGAGGAACAATGAAAACAGTCTTGATACCTGGAAAATCAAACGTGCGCACTTACCTTCCCCTACACAAACAAACGCATGTTTTTATATTAAGTTAGAAGTTCAAAGTGTTGAACGTATGTTTCATGCTTGACAAATTTTCAAAGAACAAACTGTCCATAAATATGTCTGCTCCTGACTTTACAGAACACTTTACCTGTCCATGTTATTGGCCTCCCAATCATTAATTTGTCAAATTCATAAATAAAGTAAATAACCTGTTGAAGGCTTTGGGTGGCCTACCCTTTTGGAGGAAGCAACGTTTCAACCATTTGGGAAGCTGCGTCCTGGCTAAAAATTTCAAGGTTGATTCATTGTGACTCAACATTCTTGCACCAATTAGAAGCGCACACGAATCAATACGGGATACCCATTCATTGATTGATAGTCAAAATAATGTTTTCGAAAGCGTCTGTATAGCGGAAGGCAGAAGCAGATAGACGTCATCGCTCGCCCAACTGTCTTCCTGCAATTTGTTGATGGGAAGACTTGGGGGGGGGGGATTTAGAAAACACATGTTTTTTTGTTTGTTTGTTGGTTTGTTTTCTTATTGGCTTAAATTCTGCCCTACTTTGCAAAAGGAAGCAAGTGAAAAAGTGACATTTCCTGTAAAAGAGCAAAATTCATTGGTCATTTACACTGACGTCAATGTAATATCATTTTTTCTAGGCTTACATATCTCTCAGTAGAATGAGTGTTCATGCATAAAATTTGGCTCGGAAGAAAAGCACATGTACTCGGTAAAATATGAAAATATCAGTAACTCAAATTATGTTCATTATGGCACTTCCTTCCTTTTGTCAAAGAAGGCATGGCAGGGCAGAATTGTTTCCACAATGTGCACTTCATGTTCACTCAAATAAAGACAGACAGAGAGAGAGAGAGAGAGAGAGGAGAAAAGTAAATTCTATGAAGTCAGATTTTTACATTCACGCATTTCACCCCATCCCTGAAACTTCTACTGGTTCCCTGAAGTTATCTCAGTGTTCTGACACAGCGGATAGCCGTGTCACCTTCTCGAACAGTAGTGCGGTGAGAAAGAGCGGTGGGGTGGGGATTATTCATTTCTGCCCTTAACGATACCTGTCTTGTGAAAATGTTTAACTTACAAAATTTTACGGCACAAAAAGCTCGGAGGAAAAGTAATCGGGGCTCACTATCAAAAACATCATTTTCATCGAAAAGTAGAACCATGGTTGTTATTTGTTATACAAGATTTCTACAGTAAAGTAGGATTAATTTGCCTTTAAAAAGAAAAGCCTATGAACAACACCCCCACAATTACCCCAGCTAGTGTATCGCTACATATCGCTTCATAATCTGAACCGTAAGAGAAAAATGCTTTTAAAGACCGCCACATAGGCGGTTTATCTTCATTACATTAATCATCGAAATAAATATTTCAAAGAAATCATGCATTGCAAGTATCAACCTTTACCGTATTATCCCCGGAGAACACGAATGCAAGAAGACAGCTGCAAAATTGCAAGCGCCTATTATCAATCTCAACATTTAGCGCAAGTACATTTGGATTCATTTTTAGAAAATGTCAAGTCATTCCTCCCTCTCTATTCGAGGCAGATGTTTCAAGCAGTGATTCCTTTAAATTGGATAATGTGTTTTTCCTATCTAAAGATGACAAATTAGAGAAAAGACGGATTCGAGAGTATTTGAGTCTGAAAACATCATTGTCCGAGGAGCTTTGCGGGGGATGTATCTCACAATGGAGTCATTCTTTGAGGAAACAGATATTTTTTTTCTCAAAAGGTATGATACGTTGAGGGGACACGATAGAGGAAAACATCAAAGTAAGTGATCCAAGGATATTATGTTATATCAAAACGAAACCTCGAATTAATGCACGCTTCTCTCTAGAGCTCTTACATGTCTTAGTTACCAACCATTAAGCTCACCTGTTGTGGAAAAGTCATCTGATAGATGGAATCCAGTTTCCAAATTGTAAACATTAGCTGTTAATGTCGGAGAAGCTTCTGGCAAGCTTCTTACTTGTCAGTGGAAGGTTTTTTCAACACCCCATGCATCTATTTTCCTAACATAACATTTGTAAATGCAAAGGCAGAGTTTATGCCTTTCCACAGGCCGTACAAGGCAAACGATTGCACCCAAACTGCTCCTAGAAATCTAATGTCTCAAGATAAGAGGGTGATGGCCACATCTTTGGAAGCCTACTCAATAGTCAAAATAAAAGCATTTGGATTAAATAAGCGTCCATAATGCACAAGTTATATCAAGGAACACTTACCATTTCGCCGTTTCTCGAATTAATTTAATTGAATTTCAATGAAAATTTATTCTTCCAAGGATGAAACAGTATCTTTTCCAAATATCGTTTAGTCCTCAACGACTGAGACCAACCCAGCTAGACATTAGATATGAATTGTTCTAGATATCTTTATTGATAGCAGTGCGATAATGTATAAGCTCGCATTTTGTTTTTTGAATAAATTGATACTCAAACCTTTTTCTGTGAATATGAGAAGGACATGTAAAATGTCGAATCATGTCCACGTCATTTACCATGTTTATAGAATCACCGAGAGCTATCTGTATTTGGGGTAGATTTTCGGTGTGATCTTGTAGCTGGTACAACAAATTGGGTTACATGCTTGATAAAATGGGGCTGAACTCAACATGCTCAATATGATGTCAATGACCGTCCTCTTGTCAAGAATGTGTCTGAGGGAGATACTTGAGAGTTTGAAGGGGGAGGGAACTTCGTCAAAGTGAAGCCACGACATAGCGATGCACTCTTACTGTCTCAATTTCCCCACCTGAAACCGCTGTTGCCTGTACTGCCTTGAAGAGACTACAACAGGTATAGATGTTACTACTGATTACCGATCTCTTTTTAATTTAAATGTAAAGTGGACTTCTGCGTGCAAACTTCACTGAAAAAAAGAAAGTTCTAAGATTCCGTAAACGACGCGAACACATGATCAGATAAGCCTGATTTAACCGTGGTTAATTGGAATTCTCATGCATCTGCGCATGATAAGGGGATAGCGATACAAGCTTGAATAATTGCTGTCGGTGCATGGACCATCGAAAGAATTTTGCACTTGTGGCTTCATTGAGAAGCGCGTGAGCTATAATCAATAACCCTGCTATATTCTCTCATAGTCTGTCTTGGAAGGTATAATGAAGGTCCTCAGGACAGTACCTCATGGCAAACATGGCAAAAGCCCGGTTGGCTTTTTTTTTAGTAAGGGCGTTCTGACTTCTGGACACCATTTCATGATTGTCAGCACTGACAAGTTGTCTGACAATTACCATATACAACTGTCAGTGACCAGTGCTTCTCAGCCAATCAAAACCAAGGATATAACTGAAATCGTCAGAGAATGGCAACTTGTCAGTGCTGGCAACTTTCATGAAACGGTGCCCAGGTTCGTCCAAACCATTTGGGTCGGGATCGTTTTCTTGCCTGCTTTACGTGTGTATTCAGAAAGCTAAGGGACGCATTTCTCCCACCTCTACCTTTTATACAATACAATAGTAGCATTTATATAGGATATAATCCCCACCTAAATCACTGATGGTGTACAAGCTATCAAACACTAACCCTGAAGACGTGTTCCAACGGGACTGGGAAGGTCAGTCCTCGCGCATCACGCTTACCACATTACAATCTGAACATGCTGAATGTATAACCGGAAACTGGATATGTCAATTAAGGGTTGACAGATCAGTCTTTTCCGATTTAAAGAAAGAGGTTTTGTACACTGAGGGAAAACCGTTTGAAACTTGATATCTGGGTGAACAGTCAATTCTAACAATTTATTGCGAGAAAATTGCGATTTTCAGGAAATGAAAGATCAACCTGAAAATCTGGAGATATGAAAATGGTATCTTGTTTCATTGTGTGGGCATTTCCCGACGAAGAAGAAGAGGAAGCGAGAAAAGTAACCCGACAAATTCAGAAATAAAAACGTAAACTTTTTTTTTCTTCTAAATAACGGTCTAAATGGAGGGATATTCAATGAGCTTTGTTTTTTTTTTCCTTTTTGGTGTTTACTTGAAAATATTTTTTACTAAAAGTCCTACCATGAATGTGACACTTAACCAAATCAATCACATAACTATATACCAAAATAACATTTTAAACTATAAAATCGTAAAGTAAGGAACGATCCGCACAAATTCAAACGTAAGCAAATTTGCTTGTAGCATTTGATTGTTTAAGCGTGGGTCATGATAAAAATCAGTTTCAGAAAAATCGGAAAAATAGTTGCAGCGAAAAGGTCTCACGTAAGAGTTCTCCATTCAGATTCAAATGTGTTTGAACAATGTTAAAGTGGGTTGCTGCCCTTGGCCCTTGGTTATCTATTTTTCTAATACTCCAGAGACCAACAGTGTTAAAAAAGTGGGAGATACGATCAGATTTGTTCACAATACTGAAAAATCAGAGAAAAATCTTTTGAAAAAACTTGTCAGATACCGAGAATTTGCAGACTTGACGCAATGAGGTCAAACAGGAAAATCTGTAAACAGAGAAACATGTCACCCTCGAATCGTGTGATCACCTCTCACGGGGTATTCAAAACAGTAATAGTTATCAGATTTGGATCAGTTGCACACTTCTTCACAAGATACAGGTCATGTGAACTTATTGTTAAAGATCATATCGAAATATTGTTCCCTTTACGAATACAAACAAGAGATAAAACAGTGACACACATTTAGGTGAAATTACCATAGAGTGACACACTTGGTGAAAGGGTTAAACTTCCAGTATTGAGTTTGCGCGTCGACCAAAATTACACATCAGGCGAAATGAAATACTGGAAAATGTGACCCGCAGATACAAATATTCTGGGAAACATAGGGCAGGGCAAGACCTTAAATAAAACAAGGCAATTAGGCGAATAAAAGGCAGTTACCTACTGACAAAACTACAACAGCAACAAAAACAAGAACGAAAGAACAAGAAGCACATCAGCAGTAGCAAGAACAGTAAGAACATCAAGGAAAAGAGCCATCACAAAACTGTCGTGCAGAAGATTCTTGTCACGGACAATCGTGAAGTTTTAATTCTTTTTTTTTTCTGAATCAGAAAATCTTATTCTCACCCGGCAATAACTGGAGCGTTCTGATTATCTCCTGATGTTAAGTACATGCATTGCATTCAGTTTACTGCTTCTGTTTTACGACCTAAGAAACGGCTTGTCGCGGTTAAAAGCGAGCCGTAGGGCACGTTCTTTTGTTAGACAGGATTGAAGGGGGTTTCTTAATGTCCCTTCTAAGAAGACAAAATAAATAAACACTCAAGGGGTTGGCGTGTGATGGTTCAGTGGAATTGAGAGCTGATATGTGTTGATGAGCAGTCTTGTCTTACTATATTAGATGCAGGGTTTTCAAAAGCTTCTTTGGCCTAATAGTTCTGGCGACACAAAACCACGTAGCTCTTGGCCCGAGAGAACTTCGATAAAGGCAATCCAAACTGGATGAGCTCATTTTTAATGTACATTCCATTTTTTCCTTCTCCATATATATATGGTACTTCTCCCTTGATAATCGCAATATCATCATGGTTGTTTAGATTTAGTTCTCATTTACATATATTATTCGATTTTTGATTCTTTTTCATTCTTTTGAAAGCCGGAAAGCTTCGGTATGTATGTAATTTGAAGAACTTGAAGATATTTCTCTTCCTTACAAAACAAGGGGTGCATACATGAACTGATATTTGGGGCATTTTGCGTCATGTTCCGATAATAATCAGTGACGGCGGCGTCACTAGAAAACACCATGATCGGAACACGTAAAATCACACACAGCGTAGATTAAAGGTGGCCTTTAGTTTTCGTAAATCTCAGAAAAGTATCTTTCATTATTTCAACTCATCGTCAGGTGATCAGGTGATATGAAAGATTGTATCTATATTGTATCTATATTGATGTGTATGATATTCAAGAAAAACTCATTAAGGGGCATATTTTACAATCGAAATATAAAAAATTACAATATTTGAGTTTTCGGTCCCTGAAAACACCGTCAACGCAGCATCAAAAAGTCCCTGGTTACGCGTAAAAGCAACGGGAATTCTAGTGTGCCATAAACACAACGAAGCGCTATCAATGTTACGCGGGGAGTCGTTGACGTCCAGGGGTCATAGCGTAGGGCTGAGTTTAACCCTTCCATTGCGTTCCTTTCAGACATTTACACTTAAATTCACCGGAAATCATGAAAAGGATATCTCACGATCTCACACACATATATCTTTTTATGGAAGGCGGACAATGTGAGATCATACTTGATCAGTTTTATGCCAATTCTCTTTCCGCTCCCAAAACTACAGACCACCTTCAAAAGCAACCATAAGCATTTGGAAAATAGACCAACAACCTCAAAGTTAATCTCCTTTAGATATGAAATCACTGAAATCACCTTTTATTCCTATCACTCATTTCGTCATTTTGATTGCGTTTAAATTTACGCTTATAGAGCCTGTGGCGTCAGTTGTGTCATACGCCAGTTATCAAATCAAAACCATCGTTTGCACATGTCATATTCTTTGCCCCTTGGACGTAGAAAATCTCACTTGACGCACGGAACGCAGCCTCGAGTGCGTGGAGTAATCGTTTAAAAATAGTTGCAGAGTAACTGTTGAGAATTTCTCATAAGTTACAATAAAACTAACCCATTACCAATGTACATTAAAACATCACCTTCTTTCCAAATGAAAACAAAAACAACACAGCACAAACAAACAAACAAACAAACAAAACACCCTTATGCAATACCAGGTGATCTGCTTATTCAATATAATGCTACTTGTCACCATCTTACTTAATAACTTATCCCACTCTATGTATTAAAGAAATTCTGTTCTAAGTATTATTTCTGATTTATTTGCTTATCATTTCTTGTGTTCCGTTTAATGTTTTGTTGTTGTAATTGTTATTGTATTATGATTATATGTTGTATTTCTTTTTGTATTTTTATATCTTTCTTTCGATTTTTCAAAATAATGTTATGTCGTTATCATACGATTTACAGCAGGCTCCCTTTTAAAGCAGGCCCCCTTTGGGTGTTTTTTTTTACCAAAGAAAATGAATAACAGTGCAAACAATAGGTTTAATAAATTGCTTATTGGTTACAGGGTTTACAGGTCGAATCAACGCAGGTTAAGACGCAATCCAAATGGCGCCTCGTGTCTTTTTGACGGTCCTGAGACTATAGATTGACCACATGCAGAGAACCAAATGAAAATGGCAAACAAAGTCTTTGATAACTCGCAAAATGGCTGATTGACTCCCTGGGATCAAAGTAGCGCAATTAATAACGCAATCAAGCAGTGGCGTAGACAGGTTCTTACACCTGGGGGGGATGATTTGCCGTTCACGAGAAATCGAGGATCAATTTTGTATACAGATACACACACACACACACACACATACACACACACACACACACGCACTCACACGTACGCACCCACACCCGAATGCACAGACATAAATAGACAGGGCGGCGGAGCGTCTTTCAAAGTGGGGGGGGGGCACTAGCGAAAAAGGGCACTTTGGGGGAAAAGGGGGCCCTTACAAAAGCTGAACAAGAGAAGGAAAATATACCCTTACACTCTATTTAACACACTTTTAAAGTGCATTTTGACATACTGTTTTACAAGTCATGATAACTACTTTGCAATATTATTGTATACTGCTCTGTCTTACTCAATTGTGAGCGAGCGAAGCGAGCGAGCAAAAAATGCTAGGTATTTTTGCTGAAGGGCATGGTATTTGCAGTATATTTCGAGTGGCCTATAATTATAAAGGCTCCCGGAAATTCATTTTATACGTGTTCCATTATCATTGTAAATTTCTTCCATTTACTCTGTATATAGTTTTCCTTACAGTGACCAAGCTATAATGTTTAAATGCATTAGTGAGCTCTCGTAGCTACCGATCATTTTTTATCAGAGAAAATATTCAAATTGAATGGGGTTTTGAGCACAATACCATCAGGAACTTGGGAGAACATATAAGACTTTATGGTTACAACACACTTGAACTGCCTTGAGTGAGATATCATAAGTGCGAGCGAGCGTAGCGAGCGAGCTTTAGAAAGAAAAAGTAGAAAATACCCCCCAATTAAGGGACACCGTTCCTTCTAATTACAGTTGTGGTAAGCACTTGCCCGAATGGAAAAGGGACACTATCAGAAAACAAAAAGGGCGCAAATTGCCCTTATCTTACATGAACAGATGCAGAAATTGGACATACTAGAAAGGAAAAGGGACACTTATCAGAAGTAATTAAATGAGGGCATGTATCAGATTTCAAATCGGGCACTTATCAGGGGTGAAAAGGGGCAATCTGCAGAAGAGAAATTGTACTGTGAAAAACGAAAAGAGGTAGTGAAAGGGGATAATAATCACATTTTAAAAAGGACATTCATTTGAAGTGTAAAAGGCGCACTTCTCAGAAGGGAACAGAGCGCTATTAAAAGGGAAAGGAATAAAAGAGCGCATTTCTGTAGATTTTAAGAAGGGTAACTTATCTGAAACGAAAAGGGGCACTTATTAGAAAGCGAAAGGGCACTTGATCAACAAAGAAAATGGGCCCTTCTAAGATAAAAGAAGGGCACTAAACAGGTTTTAAAGGCGGCATTTTTGTTGGGTAAAAAGGGGCACTTTTTGGGTGCTTCGAAAAGTGTGGGGGCACTGTGCCCCCTGCCCCCCCCGGGAGCGCCGTCTCTGTAAATTGAAGATCTACGCACCGTGACAAACGTATATAGATTATGAACTGACACACACATTATTGCATATTTACATCATGCTATTTATCTTTTTTTTTTTAATTTTGTTATTCCACCACTTCAGAAAAACTGTGACGGCGCCGAAATTACCCAGAAGTAATATAAATTACCCAAAAATGATACAAATTACCAAAAAGTAATATAAATAACTACATAAATCAGAAAAATGATCGATATAGTTATGATAGTAATCGTCATTTCAGTCACATTAACGATGATAATGATGAAAAAGATAACGATTATTTTTATCATAATAATGATAATAATGATAAATAATAATAATAATAATAATAATAATAATAATAATAATAATATTTAGTAATGTATTATCATTATTATTATTATTATGCTTATTGTTGCTGTTTTATTGTTGTTATAATGATAATGTAAGCAAACATCCTTCCCTGAAACCTGGGGGGGATGATTGTACATGTCATCCCCCCCACCTCACAAGGTGGGGGGGATGCATACCCCTCATCCCCCCGCTGTCTACGCCCCTGCAATCAAGGTAGCGCTTTGTCGGCAATGGTCATCAAAGCGTTAAAGTCAGTGAACTCGTGTTATCATGGTTATGTATCTAGCACTCGTATCGAACCACAAACGGGCAATACATTATACCTGCAAGAGCAAGAGTGGAAGGCATACAGTGTCGTCGTTGGAGAAAGGAGGTTGAGCACCTTCCACTCTAAGAGAGAGAGAGAGAGAGAGAGAGAGAGAGAGAGAAGAGAACACGAATGACGGAAATGAACAAATTAATGTTGTAATTAGTGTTACAAATCCTAAACAAATACATTCCGACAAACAATCAGCGTTTATCGGGGGGGGGGGGGGGGACAGTCGGCGGTCACATTCCCCCCAATTTTTAGAGGTGTTGGATACAATAGGGAAAAAAAATTGAGGAAAAAAAAGACACCTTAAAAGCGAAAAGGGTATGTCCCCACAAAAAAATTTAGAAAAGAGATACACTTGGATAGAATTTGTCAGGAAAGTTTGAGGTATGTCCCCCTAAAAATTATGAGTTGATGATTTCATTCTTTTATTTATTTATTTTTTTTTGCTTGTCAGCATTTTTTTTTGTATTCCGCCCCCAAAAAAGAGTGAAGACTCCCCCCCCCCCCCCATTTTTAAGCTGAGGACTTTCTTTTTGCTTATCAGCAAATTTTGTGACAGGACAGTGCCCCTCCCCCATTATAAAACAGATTGGCGCCCATGAGATAGATGTTAATTTTCCAAATGTATTATTTAATGATCGTGACATACATTTCAAACGAATGGAGATCGAATGTCGAATACAAACGGCAGCAAGTAATCGAGTACGACAAAATTGAAAAAAAAAAAAGGTGCAGAAAGTTACATTGATTCTGGTAGTTTCCAAAGACTAAAGATCGTCGTTTTATAAGATTTAGAGCTTTAAGAAGTTAGAAGAATCTTAAAGAAAACCTTTGTGTTGTTAGACACTGCTCTGTTCTATTTTTCCGGAGTTGAAATTATATTTCCTTTTGCTATTGCTGACATGGTCCTTTCATAAACATGATAAAGGATACTGTGCAAACTTTAAAGAAACGGAAAAAAGTGATGCGGTTTTTAATTATAGTCTAGAAATTAGAACATTCCTGTCATGGTCGTGTATATAATGTTGGCATGCCTTTAAACAAAAGTTCTAGACCTTGAAATAAGGGACACGGAAATTTGTTTCAATCCACTTGGCGTTCGCGATCGAATAAAAGACGACCATTTAAAAGTAAATCTAAATGTATGAGGATTTCAATCTAATACTACTTCTTTGTTACATAAACAAGTTAATCAACTTTTGCATGATCACAACGGCTGCATCCGTTGTTTGGAGGCAGTGCGTCGCCATGGATTGTTAAAATACAGCAGAGAAAGCAATTTATATCGAAAAAAAGGTTAATAGATGTTAGTTCGAAGGTACTTAAAAGATATATAAGTGATTACCTATCTTGGAAGGATAATACAGCGGGTCTGCACATCATATTATTGCTGTCTAATCCAATAAATGATATTTCTTTTACAGGTTTATCAACGTATTGTGAGCTTCTTCAACTGTCAGCGCCTTTTCATATTCCTTAAAATTCATGAAAATCTATTAGAATGGTTGGCCAAACGTTCAGGAGGAGACGCCTCTATAATTAGACGCCTGCCTCCTTTTATAAGGCAATTCAAATATTCATAATTGAATTTCTTAGAAAATATGAGGGGAAAAAATGTTTATTCATAACTGTGACGATCGAGAAATGCGAAACAAGCTCAGTTCTTCAAAACAATTTTGAATTTTTGTGCCTCATCAGATTTACAATGCTCTAGATTTTGTTTTATTGTTGCTTAAGGGCAAAGAAGATATAAAGCAGAAGGAAGAAGAGATAGATAGAAAGATGGATAGATACATGGAGAGAAAGAGAGAGAGAGAGAGAGAGAGAGGGAGAGAGAGAGAGAAAGAGAGAGAGAGAGAGAGAGAGGGGAGGGGGAGGGTGGAATCGGCTGAAGAAAAAGGTGACAGCCCACTTCACAGAAGGCCCGCGAGGCCGAAAATAGCAAATTTTAATCTATAATGACCAATTCCAGTCGCAGAAAGGAGGTTTAATTACTAAACAATGGATAAGGTTTAAAATTATACATGGCATTCACCCGGACGACATCATGCTCCGCCGGCATCTGTAAAGCCGACAAATCCTACTAATAATTGCTTGGCCGATACTTTTTACACCAAATGATGTCATATATATACTGAGATTAAAGCAAGTCAAACCTTTTTTCGGAATCGGTTAGCTTTTCATCTTAGCTTTTCTCTATTATAGCGTAGGTTTTTGATTTTTTCAAAGAGGTACTTATGAGGGATGCAAGTGAAGTGGTAGGACTACTCTTTGGAGGACAACACCCCCTGAAGAACAGCTCTCTCCGAAGGCACCAACTTTTCCAGAGAAAAAATGATTTAAGTCATATTAAGTTTGTATGAATGAAGTAGTTGGTGCATTATTAATCAGTTTATCAATTCATTTGTTCATTTTTTTACTCATTCAATCAATCATTCATTAATTCATTCATTCGTTCATTCATGCATCGATTCCTTATTTTTTAAAATCAGTTTTCTTAGATAACATTTCAGCTTCTCAGTGCCGGAGTATTAACTTATTAGACTTGGAATAGTTTGCAAAAATGCTTTTGTCATCATTCTACGGAAGAAAAAAAAATATCTCGCAGCATGAGCTGAATTGTACAAATCTTTTACAAAATCTAAAAAAATAGTATAGATGGATATTCGCCAAAATTAAAAAGCATTTGGCGCACACTATTGCAATAGGGGGATGCATACCTCCTCTTATATTTTGGAAACTTGACAAATATGCGTAGCAAATAATTAGTAGAATTTGTAATAATTCAATGGTTTGCCATGTTGTAAACCATATTAGAGGAGTATGAATGCGCCATAAGTTTCACTGCGCTCCCTCTCATACAAGAAATTTTTCGGAAGGTGACGTCACAGACCCCCCCCCCCCCCTTCACCGCAATACCTTCTTGTATACCGTGTTATAGGTTTAAAATACCAAGTTTCACTCTTAAAAATTATTTCCTCTATCAAGTGTTAATCGAGCTAGGTATTAAAAGCAATTTTATGAAATTAATATGGAATAAAAAGAGTTGTGGGTATTTCAGTTTAAGTTTGTTTTTTGTTTTGTTTTTTTAATAAAAAAGAGTAATGGGTCAAAAGTAGGCCCTATATTATTAATAGCAACTACTCAACTTCTAACTTCAAAATCCAGTTGATTGCTATCATAATTTATGCAGTGAGGTATTTTAGAAAATGAATAAGGAATAAGAGTCCAGGGCATTTCAGTCTATGTTAATTAATAGATTAAAGAATATTATTATTCATACATAAGCATTAAAGGGCAGTGGAAAGTTTTTCATTGAAGGTGTGGGACATCCGGAAACGGGGACTAAACATGCTAAAGGAGACATGATTATTTTATATACCGATAGCGCATTATTTGTGATGAAGGAAAATACGATACGAGAAAAGTCGGCCTCGCGGGCCTTCGGTCTTGCGGGCCTTCGGCTTCCCGGGCCTTCGGTCTCGCGGTCCTTCGGTCAAGCGGGCGGACCCCGAAGAGAATGTTGATACATGATTTCGATTTCTCTGTATTGATTGTCGCTTCCTATGACATGTAAAGACATGCCTTCTACTGCTATCTAATGATGCAGATGTTTTTCTATTGGTTTTATTTTTGACAACAGCATCCCCCTTTCCTTTCCGTATGATCTAGGGTGAAAAACACGACAGCAGCACTTTACAGATGCGCCGCTGCAGGCGAGGACTATTTTAATCGTTATTAACAATGTCAGTGTTTCAGCTATAGATTAACATTATTTTTAGATTTCGTTTTAATAGTGAAATATTTAATAGTGAAAGCGGAAGTGCAATACACTAAAAAAAAAATAGAAGGGAGAAGGATGGAAGGAATGAGAGCCAAGGAAAAAAAGAGAAAGGGGAAGAAAGAGAGAGGGAGAGAGAGACACAGAGAGAGAGAGGGGGGGGGGGGGCGGGCGGGCTGTCTTAAAACAAAAAGTATTTGATACAACGTTTGATTTACTCATGATATTTGGTGTTTCATTAATTTAAGAAATTTTCTGTAAATCGTTCAAACGAGGAAAGCTTGTTAAACCCCTCTTTTTTTGTTTTTATTTCTGTTTGCTTTTCCATACAAAGGATAATAAATGAAAGCACTGCATGAAATGAGGAAAATCATTCACAAATGTTTAAAAACGGGGGGGGGGGGGTGGAAGGCATGCTAGGACTCATAAATGAACTTAAACTGATCATTTTGGGGAAAACTTTCCCATTTAAAATTCTTGGCCTGCTTGTTATATAAACTGTCGCATCGTACCGCTTGTAAACACACGATCTGATTGATAAAGCTCTCCTGGGAATAGTCTGTTTTTCTTGCGTTCTTAATAACCCCTGTTAAACTCCAATTATCATTCATTAGTGGCCGTGATAGTGTAATTAATATGCCTGGCTTCTTAGAAAAAAAGTTCATTCGGCTAGAGCCCTCGGTCACGTGTCTTCAATATCAAACGTCAGCTGCCGTACATGCAGATTCAACGTCAAAGAAGGCGGGGTAACGAATTGGCCGGAAGTGGGCTTGGGGGAGGCGGTACTCGACCAATATTTCTCTTGGCTAATACATCTGTGAAGTAAAAGATTTGTTTTTCAGTTAAATTTTATTTGAATGTAAGAACTTTTAAATGTTCTTGACATTTAACGGGAAATTTAACAAGGGTTTTCTAAGGAAAAATCCACGTATTTGGTGCGACTTCTCAGCCATTTCGATAACCTTCAGAGAGTTCTGGTGATGCCCCTGCGGAAACGCTACAAGTGCCAATCTCTTTCTTTAGCTTTTTGTCTTGTCACATTTGCCTAGCCCCCGTGGCGGATATTTACACAAGCAAGATGGTTTTGGGGCTATGGCAATAAGGAGGGAAATGGGAAGGGAAGGGGCAAAAATCTACTCAAGGAGAAGTGGAAAAGATGCTGACCTGGGTGTCGAAAAGTGAAGATACGTTGATAAGAGAGATAAGTCGGTTCGACTGCTTATGCTCTCAAGCAGGAGAACATTCAGATATAGATTTAAGAAACTTTATATTGCAGGAGCTTAGAAAAGCAGAGGGAATTCCTTTTGCAGAAGTCATAATGTGCAAACAGGCAAAAGTTATCTTCACTTGTAAAGAGGCTAAATGTTATGCACTGATATTATTATGCTTAAAGTCATCAAGCCCCTCTCATTTACTTGTAAATATGTATAAGTATACATGCAGTAATGTATTTGAGAACATGCAAATTAAAAAAGAAGAAGAAGAAAAGAGTAGTTTTCAAGGGGTTAAATGTCATAAAAGATGGTCATGATGGTCAGGGGCGTAGACAGCGGGGGGGGGGGGGGGGGGGTGAGGGGTATGCATCCCCCACCTCACAAGGTGGGGGGGGGGGTGACATGTACAATCATCCCCCCAAGGTTTTAGGGAAGGAGGTTTGCTTACAATTAAACTGAATTAACATGTTTAGAAATGATAGGAACAGCAATAATAATAATAATAATAACAATTATCATTATAACAACAACAACAACAATAATAATAATGATAATACTAAATAATAATAATAATAATAATAATGATGATAATAATAATAATAATAATAATAATAATAATAATCAGAATCAGAATCAGTAATGTATTATTATTATTATGCTTATGATAATAATGATAGTTATCATCATCATCATCATGTGACTGAAATGACGATTACTATCATAACTATATCGATCATTATTCTGATTGATTTATTTATTACTTTAGGGTAATTTCGGCGCCGTCACCGTTTTTCTGAAGTGGTGTAACAACAAAATAAAAAAAAGATAAATAGCGTGACGCAAATATACAATAATGTGTGTAAGTCCACATTCTATATTCGTTTGTCACGGTGCGTATATCTTCTATTTATGTCTGTGCATTCGGGTGTATGGGTGTGTGAGTGTGGGGGGGGTATGGGTGCATGGGGGGAAGGGGGTAGTTGCCTCCCCCCCCCGAAATCTTGAAAAATTAAATTTTTTTACTGAAAATTTTCACAAAATTCAACAAAAGTGTTCACCAAATCCTTTAATTTCATTTTTAAAAATGCAAAAGTGCCCCCATGACAAGCTCGGTCGCTTCGCTCCCTCGCTTTCGAGTTTCTTCGAAAATTTTTACGCATATTGCCCCCCAGGAAAAAATTTCTGCGTACGGCCCTGTGTGTGTGCGTGTGTGTGTATGTGTATCTGTATACGAAATTGATCCTCGATTTCTCGTGAACGGCAAATCACCCCCCCCCCCCCCGGTGTAAGAACCTGTCTACGCCACTGATGATGGTTGTCTGGCGTAGTAGTCCTGGGTATAATAATTGTCTGGGAAGGTGTCATTGAGGGAAGTTTTCACGATTATGTAATACTTTGGTTCTCTGGTTGTTCGAGGGCCTTAGTCTTAGGACTTGTCGGGGAAGTTGTAGCAGAAAATTGTCCTAGCGCTATAGCTAATCACACAGGATATATACATAGTCCGATTGCTGAACACATAACGTAATGCTGTAGCTCTTCAGTTCTAGCCAGGCATGCCAGATACTAAAATTAATATGCTCAGAGACGACTCTCACAGATCGCTGTCATCAATCTCATTATGTACATAATGCAATATTTGTTTTGATTTGTCATGGTAATCGAATAACTCCTCCATGGTGTTGCTAATCCATCATTAGGTGATTTGGGGTTCCTACTCGATGTTTTATTCTTTCTCATTTAATCTTTTTTTTTTTAAATAGAAAAAAAAAAATCCCTCGCACTTAGTTTCGGGTATGATTATAATAAATCTTATAGCCCCAAACTACTGCGCTGCAGTCTCGCGCTTGCCGGCAACTAATTACATAATGGGTAATCAAATAATTTCGTAGTGCAATTAATCAATTTAGCCGACGTAATACATTTAAAGAGGAATAGTGGTTCAATAATGACCTGAATTCGAAGCTGCCAAAAAGTTTGTTCTTTCATCATTTTCCCGATTCTAACTATATTTACCTCAACCCCTTTCAGTTTCTAGCAATTATGTTCGCTCTCATCTCTCTCTCTCTATCTCTCTCTCTCTCCTTCCCTAGAATGATTGTAGCGTTCCGTCTCACATCCCACAAAATGCAGTGCTTTCCTGATGATCCCTTCCTATGTACATCTCACTGGTAACTTATTAATTTCGATAGCAAAATCACGCATTCAATCAATCTCATCGAGGATTTTCTTTGGTCATGTTGGTCAAACCCACTATATTACAGAATCCTTGCTCATTTCAGTGATCAACTTAAACGTTTGTGATGGAATCATACGAATGTCATTTGGCACCTGAAACTGGAATCAACTATCGCTATTATATCGATTCTTTTGAAAAATATTTATCTATCGCCAAGAGTAATTTACGGAGCATTAAAGACAAAACTTCTTTTGCACTTTCCTTTTGACAGAGGTGCAAAGCGCTTCACCTGAGTTAAATCTTTCCTTTCAAAGCGATATTTTGTCTTTAACACATCAACATCCTATCAGTTCTCCCATTTGGAAGGGACACCGTTGATTTAGCAGAAATCTTAAGACGATAACAGGTCAAGTGATGGAATCTGATGCACTCGTTCATGAAATTATCACATTGGAGGGTCAAGTGGGAAGATATTAATCAGTGTTAGTGTCCTTCAGGGGGCAGGAACGAATTGGAGGATGTAATAAAGGGAGGAAAATCGAGATGAGAGAGAGAGAGAGAGAGAGAGAGAGAGAGGAGACAGGGGGAGATAGAGGGAAAAGGTGAAGGATGTAAAAAAAAAGAGAGGAAAACGGAGAGAGAAGGAGAGAGAGAGAGAAAAAAAATAAGGCCGCTTATCAAAAGTCTCGTCCCGCGTCTTTGACCGTCTTCTCCGCGACCGTTTTTTTTTTTTTTTTTTTTTTTTACGCTTTCCCGATCCCCCGTTGATTTATCTACCGAGAAACGGGTGGATCAGAGGGGAAAAGACGCTGAGCGGGAAAGACGCTGAAAGTTGCGTCCCAAATTGGCTCTGACTTTTGATAAGGTACCTAAAGAGAGAGGAGAACAGACAGACAAAGAAAAATAGATATATGCTTTGTGTGAGTAAAACAGATGAAAGATAATGGCAGAGGTAGAGAACGAGAAGAGAGGGAAGGGGGAATTAGTAATCGGAAAGGAGACAGAGCAGAGAGAATAGAGAGAGTGGAGAAAATATTGAGAGCACAGAAACAAAGAGACAGAGAGAGAATGATTTAAGAGTGAAAAAATGAAGAGAAAGAGATAGAGAGACATAGAGAGAGAGAGAGAGAGAGAGAGTGGAGAGGGAGAGAGGAGATAGTGACGGGAGAAGAGAGGCAATGAGAGGGTAGCCATTTTCCAAGTTGCCATTATGAAACCATTTATTTGAAGAGCTGTTCATCGCCTGGCCTTGCTGGGATAATTTTGTTCCGGGTTTGTTTAAAGTTAAAACTTCTGTGAACTCAGGGTTTAGATAATTTTGTAGATATGGAAAGAGTGAGAGACTACCAAAATCCGTTACGAATCTTTACGGATGTGATCAGTAAGCAACTGAGATTTAGAAATACATTAAAATTCCATTATTTTTAGTGCAGTTCCCTAAACTGGCATGATTTTGACTTAAAAAGTAAAGAAAATAAAACCACGCGCTGAAACTCCCATCTTTGCTTTTATAAAGCAAAAGAGGCATACAGAATTATGGATATTGTGTAACATTAACTGCAATTTATACGCATCCTATGATACTAAGTGTTTTTTTTTTTAGTCTTGCTTTTGGTGTTAATTTTGATGGATTTTGCAGGGATTTCCTCCTCATCATCCTTTCAAAAATCAGAGAATAACATCTTTAAACATGTTCCAACATGTTTAAAGGTATTATTCTCTGATTTAATAACCTGACTGGGGAAGGATGATCAGGTTGCCTTGGGAAAGGCTTTGTTGGTAGGTGAACGTCAATATTCGAAATATATTGAGGTCGTCCTTTTGGACTTGTAAATGAAATGGAACATATTGGAAAATCTAGGAACTTCAATAATATTGCTGATTCAATAAACGTCTATCTTGGGTACGAAATTAAAGATTTTTGTTCCTTTTTGAATGATACAAAACCTAAATTATAGCTGTCCCACTTTCTATCACCATGTAAAAACGTATGGGAGTGGTAGAGGGAGAGCGGGGGGGGGGGGGGGGGTGGAGGAGACGGGTTTTAAAAGAGAAAAAATGGTGTAACATCAAATAAAAACAAAAAAGGAACGAGTCAGAATTGGTCATGTTGGTCAGAAAACATTAGGAAAGGGAGGCGATCGGAGACGAGAAGAGAGGGGAAAACAGAAACAGAATGATACAGAAATAACAATCTGAGAGTAAAAGAGATGGTAAAAGAGAAATAAAAAAGAAAGTGATAGGTGATAAGAGATGATCAATTTTTACATAGTTGACATCTCTAGAGTACATCTCAAGTTGGAGTGACGAGGCAGAAAAGGACGAGAAAGACCAAACACACAAAGAAAGAGAGCGAAAAAGGGGGGAAGGAGGGAGGGAGATAGATAGACAGATAGATGAATAAAGAGATAGAGAGAGAGAGAGAGAGAGAGAGAGCGTGAGAGAGACAGAGAGAGAGAGAGAGAGAGCGCGTGAGAGAGAGAGTATATGTATTAAAATAAAGATAAGACTCGGGGTCCTTCTCACGGCGCCATCTCTAAGGCCATGTAAAATCACGCCCGTGCCAATAAGCACGTTACCACGTCACCGCCACGCATGATACAAGCCGGCAAAAGGGGCGTAGATCGCGTGAAATTAGAGCATGGCTTTTGAACCGATCGTGTTCTACATACCGTGACTGCTTCCTGGAACATCTTGGATATCAGTTATTTGATTCGAAGGGTCTGTCCCCATTACTCGTTGTCATTAGAATAGCGCAAATAACGTTAGGAAAGGCTTTGATTCCAGAAGTGGTAATGACATTCACAGACACACCCAAAAAACACCCACTCACCCACATCCACTCACGCACGCCCATACCCACACACACCCACAGACATATAAGAGAACTGTCACCTGCAATTCAGTTAATGTCAAAAAGAAACGGAAACAAGAAGCGGAAGAAATCCAATGCAGAAGCTAAATGAAAGAAGCCACCAATATCTCTCGATTTTTTTTTCCACTTAATGTGGCGCCAAGCTGCAATATCTCCACCTATCGTTAAATTGTTTTGCACAACTTTTCCATGAATAAGGTGCTGTGGATCACGCACCCGTGTTATTAATTGCGTGCTACCTATCAAATGACAGTGTTCCATCTCTCGTATTTCTCTCTATGAACAGATATCAAATCACCCTAAAATTACAACCCCTGCTTTTACGTTTCTGCCAACCTTCAGAAAATGAGTAAAAGTTCTTTCTTAAAGTACCATGGTGCCACTACACAGGTTATCAGACGAAATTTCATTCCCATTTTGTTGCTCTATAAATGTTTCATTTGCCAGAAATAGACAGCAATGAGGTCATCTAGGGAGCGACAACTAATTTGAGTTCCATATATTAAACTAAGGAAAGGATTAAGTTACTCCTCCATACTGCAAATCTATCATCGTTGTCACTATGGTTGTGATAAAAGTTCAATTATAATATTAATCATGGTAGCGTTATAACCGCAAGAAATTGAGAGAAACAAGGACGAACATCTGAGGTTATTTATATTGGTGACTTTAAAAATATGAAACATTCAACGCTCCGCTGTTCATAGACTCCTTTTGAACATTTCCTTTCCATGCATTTGGACCATAATGAATTGTCTTTTATCATTATTATTTGGCGTCACCTGGGCCTGAGAGGGCCTGAGAGGGGAAAGGCGAACTAAATCACTGTGACCCTCGGGTCTCTCCTCTCAAAATAACTTTTGGGGATTTCCTCTACTCTTCTTCGAATAGTGTAGCGAGTTCTAATAGTCTAAAAGTGCAAAGGTGGTAACTCTCCTCTACACTGGGCCTCCATTTTACGTCCTATCCAAGGGACGGAGTGCTTTCCACTGAAACATATCCAGCGTCTATATAATACAGGGGAGGGGCACGTTAACACACAACGCAGGCTTCAATCATCCGCCCGGGGTGGACTCGGAGCCGCGATATTTGGTTCGACAGGGAGACACTTTACCAACTGAGCCAATTTGGCAGGATTTTATTGCTGTTATCTAAAATGTAGACAGGTCTGGCGTTAACATGATTGATAAAAAACCCCGAACTATTTAAAGTATCCCCTCAAAAACAAACAAACAACAACAAAACAAAACAAAACAAAAACCCAACCTTTTAGTAAACATGAAAATGGGAAATTTAATTTGGAACCGACTGGTAATGCATTGAATCTGCGTATGATTTGGCATGAATCCTAACCGCTTCCATTACAGAATAAACCTACTGCTTAAAAATGAACATTACAAGAAAGGCAGTTGTACTAATCTAATGGATTTCCAGGGTGAGGGAGTATTCAAAATTAAATTACTAATGCCAAAAACGTCTCCAGCATGTGATGATCGAAGCATCCATTGTATGGTTTTGTCAAGCGCTTTGATATTTACACAATGACATATCCTCGAGCAGATAGAGGATGTATGTCTCGATCACTCCAAAGAATAATGACTCCTATAGTGGGAAGCGAATAAAAACGGATGAAATGGATCTACAGCGACAGGAAAAACATGTTAACTCTATCTCTTTCATTTGTTGATTTGAACAGATGAAAAGGGTCTACAACGGCAGGAAAAACATGTGTTATTTCTATGATCATTTCATTTGCAAAATTGAACCGAGAAAGATAATTTTGTGACAGAAAGATAATGCATTGAAGGTTAAGCAGTATTTTTGTGACTCGACCTTGAAACAGAAGGAGACAATTATCTATTGCAAAACAAAAAATCTGGAAACGATTGAACCAAAATTACATAAAACGTCACGTGGGATTGAAGGCAATCAGGGCAAAATTAACAAATGAAAGTAATTACCATTCGGGCTTTTCGTAGATGTGATAATATATAAAGTCGAAGGAAACCTTCTTTGTGTAAGAAAAAGGATTACTCTTATATAACAGCCCTAAGTAATGTCACAGGTTAATATGAACGTGTGTAGATGTCTCGTGTCGTAAGAGACTTACCACAATAATTAAGAATTCTGATGATCAACCATTAGTTTAATCGAGCGTCTCTGTTCTGCATTTACAGATGACAAAATGAAAGCATTTTCGTTTCAGAATCATGATCAGCGTCATTTAGTAACATTATTACAGGCATGACGTTGAAACTTGTTTCACAATTTTACCAAGCAAACTCCTACTTGTCTTAAAAAAATAAAAATCTTATTTCTGCTCAGTTTGACCTTACATGTTATTAATTATAAATTGTCATAATACTATTTTCCTTGAATTCCAATACCACTTTATTCTCTTAATATCTGCTTACCCTTTCTGCTCTTCGCTGCCCATGTAAACTTTCATGAAGAAGATGCTAGTCTCGTACCCTCACTTAAAATATATATATGCTAATTGGATCCTGCTATAAAGGAGAAGAAAGTCAGGTTAACGCACTACCTATTCTTTATTTTCTTCGTTTTCCTCTTTCTCAAGAGAATGTTACGAAACCTTTACCCTTATTTAATTTGTAAATGTCATCTGTCAGGCAGTCTTTCCCCCAAATCATTATCAAGCTTTTGTACTTTCCTGGCATAATCCCAAGAGCTGACGAGACAGAACTGAACATATTTAGATGACCTTTGTTGCGAAAGACTTGTGTTCTTCAGAGAAATCTCGACCTTCTCCTTACAATGCTAAATATCGAAGAATTTCAAGTAAGAACAAGTTAGTTCTGTTAATCAAAATATTCTGCAATACAATATGATATTCTGCAAGTTGTACTTTAATTACAAGTTTAAGTTCAAAATCGAGTACTTTCAAAGAAGAAATCCCGTTTAACTTGGGTAAATCACGCTATGCAATGATCACGCTGCGCAGTGTTTGAGTGGCTACTTGTATTTTTTTCAGAGAAAATCCGACCTTGTCCTTTACCAGCCTAATACCGAAGAATATCAAGTAAGGCAACAAGTTAGTCATGTTGATCAAATGATTGTTAGTATTATGCAATACAGTATGATGTCCTGCAACTTTTACTTTTATTGCAGGTTAAAAATCGAGTACTTTCAAATAAGAAAACACGTTAAAGATAGACTTAAGTTCTCGTCATGCAATTACAGTGTAAAAGAAACTGGTTTGAAGGAAATGTACGAGTGAATGAAATAGTACATACAGATCTGGGGAGGGGGGTTTCACAAAGATTTAAGGTAGACTTAGTCATGCGTTAGCGCCTATGTACATCCGGTATCTAACACAAAATCTCACTGATAGACTTACCAACACCGCGCGTCCCCTGAGCAAGATCTGACCAATGCGGTGTTGCCTAATATACAGCAGGCAACTAGGAATTTAAGTGCGACCTAAGTCCAACTTAACTCTTTGTGAAACACCCCCCCTCCCCGCCCCCGATGCATAAGCTGAGGTTTCGAAAATCATCAAAGAGATATTAGTAATCAACTTATTTTCAACCGACTTTCGAACAAATGGTATTTTGCATCAAATATGAAAGTTTAAACAAGTGAAATTATCTTATTGGAAGTTCGGAATTATGATAGGAATACTAACAGCGAAATGTTGGTTAAATGCAAGCCTTGTGGTTGGAGTAAAGGCCACATCAGCTTCAAATCTTAGCCGATTTGCAGAATGCCAGTGATAACATCACTACGATTCGGATTTGAATTCGCTTTTATTCCTACAGGGAGGCTCGCAATAGCAAGGACTTTCGATTTTAGTATTTATACGACTAGTCGGAACTTTGATACTTAAGGTTTTACATGTTTGAATGCTCATATCAAACGCTATGAAATTTGTCCAAAATTGGATCGCAGACGAATCGTTTAGTGTGCGGTGGGCTTTAAAGGTTTGAGCGCTATATGAATATGTAACGTCTTATTGAAAAATTACACTCAAGCCCTTTGTATCTGTGTATTAATTTTGTATGAATAAATCTCTCCAAATTGACCTAATTCGTAGTCTTTCAAAAACAAAAATTCTATTGATCTATACCACCGGCGTAAATCCACTTTGAGGAGTGGGGGGGGGGGATGATTGACTTTTTTGCCGATTTTTTTTTCTGTCGAACTCACACTTAAGTATAAACACACACCCTCATCCATCCGTACAGACCCCTTACACACGTTTTAATTTTCATTTTGAGAGCGAGCGAAGCGAGTGAGCCAAAAAAATAACAACTTTTCTGGTTTTTGATCACATCTTCAAATAGAAATTCTAACATATGACGAGCGAGTGAAGCGAGCTAGCCAAAAAATAACCACTTTTCCAGTTTTTAATCGCATTTTTCTAAAATATGACGAGCGAGCGAAGCGAGCAAGCCAAAAAAGTAACCACTTTTTTGGTTTTCAATTGCATTTTCAAATAGAAATTCTAAAATAAGATGGTTGTTTATGACAGATTATTAAAAGTTTTACTAACTGATTAATTCGAATATCATTTCTTCCCTAAAAAGTGGGGGGGGGGGGGGGAATATTTGTACACGCCATCCCCTCCTCTTGAAAAAGTGGGGGGGGGGGGATATATCCCCCCCATCCCCCCCGGGATTTACGCCAGTGATCTATACGTGTTCATCTTTTCCCCTGGAAAATGACATTTAAGTCAAGCTGTCAGTTATGATTGGGCTTTCTTCGAAATCGTGGAAAATTTAACCGAATTCACAACATTCTTTAGACGCTGTGCGAACAAAGAAAATACCCTAAAATAGGGAATGATAACAATGATATCACCCAGGGATAAAAGATTTTGTTTTCATAACAAGCTAGCCTCAGTCCTAGCACGGTTATGTTGTGATAATCCGTTCTTGTTACATATTCGAAGTATTCAGAGGTGTTTAATTTCTCAAATTTGGCATCCTTTAAACGACAAATGTAATATGTTCAGAACTTCGAGCATTTTCCTCTATGAATGCATTCAATTGCTTTTCAAACTCTTCAGCCATGGTCATCAGCAACTAACACGATTCAAGTGTAATAGTTGCCGTAGTACACAAGGTAAGATAATTGCTTACACGAACAAATAGTTTGATTGATTCATTTGCCTAAAACCACCATTTAACTTTTTAAAAATGTAGTTTAAAAAAAAAAGAACATTATAGGTCTCATCTATCAACGTCAGTACTCCAGCTTATATTTGGTTCAGACGTATAAACACTGACATTATGTGATTTGTCACACGACTTAGTGCGCTTACATATTCATACACCTGCTGCGTGTAAAAACAATGGCCCAACAATGTTCTCCCTCTTTTGGTTTCCCTCAAATCCTTCTCTCTCCTAATCAATATGTCTGCTACATTACGGGGGAGGCGCCGTTTGAAGGTGCCTGGTACGGTGAAAAGAGTGTCAACAGGTCAATGTGCAGGCTATTTTATACAGGTTCATTTTTTAAGTCTGAAGTGCAGGCCCATATGAGACCCCACGAACTCGTCTTCATCCTTTTCCGTTGTTTCACGAGAGAGCAGGTCTGTAAGATCGAAATGTCCAACCGAATGGGCCTATGTGGACCCCAGTTAGTTCGCGGAAGGAGGGGGATCCCCTTGACTGGACCACTAGGCTATACGAGCACATCATGAACAATTCCCACTTTCCTTGTGGGCGATCATTCTGGCTAACCTTCCTTCTATTAACAGATCAAACGAAGATGTCCCCATTTCCTTCCCCACATGACCCAAAATAGTCCAGAGATGTTACTAGCAATCCTTAATGGTTGTATCCTCAAGGGTATGAACAGTGGCGACTTTATAGAGACTCCCTCCAATGAATGCTCTTTTTTTGCTCCGAAGATACAACAAGGTGGCCTCAGGAAACGTCAGCAAACCTACTGTTCCAAGTCCCTTGCGCTTGGCTCGGTTTAACTGATCCTCTTTACATCTTATTATACACATCATGGCGCATTAGAGTATTAGAGTGAAAAGTTAACTGTAAACGATGATTTCCCGGGGGTGTTTTTGCAAGGACTTCGTGTTATTGCGGATTTTGATACTCGCGGATTGTAGATCCACTAACACCTGCTCGGCTAAAAAGGGAGTTATTGATCAGAATACCTATTACGCCACATGAGTTAGCCTAAAGCAGTGTAAAGTAGTATATACAAAATACATTCGGCGTAGCATCATGAGCACTGCACAGTTGCAGATCCAATGATAATAGGAATGCATTAACACATTTTTTCCTTTTCTCTGCGCATCCATCGCACTTAATTCCACTTGAAATACGCTTAAAGTAATAACCATACTGGAATTTAAAAAAAGAGCTTTAAATAACTGTCTGATATTAATGCATCACTACGCCCCCTAGTATCGATTCTTCAAACTATTATATGCCCTTTCCCACCCCCCCCCTCTCCCTGAGGGTAACTGGACCCTGAAGCATACCTCTGGTGATCGTCGACACCAATCCATGACCGAGATAACAATCTAATAACATCATATTAACTGTAAAAACTAAATTTTCTTTCATTATGCAAGATGCACTATCTTTTTGAAAGTGGCCTAGGAAAATAAGAAGGTGTGTGTGTGTGTGAGAGAGAGAGAGAATGGGGGGGGGGGGGGACGACCAATCTTATTAGAAAGAATCATGAGAATTGTGAGGATTATTCAACATCAAATTTACTACCACTGCCAGATCAAACGATAACTCTTTGGCATGTTTGGGATGCAGACGTACAGCAACAGCATCGTAATTACACTCTACTGTGAGAATGTCAAGGGAATAGTATGCAGCGTCGAGTCAAAAGCTGTTTAACGTCTTTATCTGAGAAGGTCAAATTAGTGTCTAATTTCTCTTTCTTTCTTCTTTAACAGGTTTTTGTTCTTGGAGGTCCTTCCGAATTGCTGAAGCAACGCAAGGGAACTTCGCAACGCAACCGTTTGTTTATTGTACTTAGATGTCTACTAATGTTCACCGATTGCCATCTCCTTCGTGATATAGCATGGAGAGAGTAAGAAGAAAACAGGATCGTGTCCCTTTTCTTAAACTCGACTGATGCGATAGGAACATCTAGGTGATAAGCAGGAGACTTATGTACCTTGTTTCTGGTGTTAAGTATCAGTAATTCTTCATACATCGCAATAAACCTCTTTGCCAGTTCCAATTCAGTGATATTGCCGTTCACCTTAGACGGAAGATATTGGAGGTATGCTGAACAACTTGGAGAAATAAGGCGTTGTTGATTGGATCACTTCAGGAATGACCATTTTGTTTTGTCGACGGAAGACGAAAACATATAGAGAAAGCTGAGTAGCTTCGTAATTTTAAGTTTAAGAAGTGAGAATTATATAAGTGAAAAGGCTTTCAAACATGGAGGGTGTGATTGTGGTAATGAATTCATCAGTGTCGCCCGATAACTACTCAGTACTATTCGGAAGTAACTATTCGGAAATACGGGAACTATACAAAGAACCCCCATGGATACAAGCGCTGTACGGAGTCCTGTTTGCCATAGTGACTGTGTTAGGAGTTGGAGGAAACTCGGTAGTATGCTATATCGTGCTTGGACATGCGCGCATGCGCACTGTCACCAATTACTCCATTGTAAATCTGGCGGTAAGCGACATCCTCACGGCGGTCATGTGCGTGAACTTTTCGTTTTACGCTGCCATGTATATGACCTGGCCTTTTGGAGAGTTCATGTGCAAAGCGGTATCTTACATTCAAAGCGTCTCAGTGTCTGTGAGTATCTTTACTCTGGTATCCATCAGCGTAGACCGTTACATAGCGATATGCCATCCTCTAGTTCTACGCATGGGATCATCGCAAGCGTTGACTGTCATCGCGGTCATCTGGGTAGTGGCGTGCGTTGTGGCGCTACCTTCTTTAATATTTTCCACGGTCGGCGTAGAGGGGGACTCAACATTTTGCTCTGAGAGCAACTGGGAACAATCTAAAATCTATACTTATGTCCTGATGGGGATCCAATACTTTGTACCACTTTGTGTCTTGGCTATTACCTACGGGAGGATCGGCTATGTAATCTGGAGTAGACGAACACCTGGCGAAACACAGGCTAGTAGAGACAAGCGGATCAACGAATCAAAAACAAAGGTAACGAAACCGGGGTATAAAGGATATTGTGTAGGTTCCAGGAGTTTGAGAATATACCCCATCCCAGGGCTGCGATCCAAAGCAAATTCAATGAAATGACAATAGAGAGTGAACCCGCTGTTTTCTGACTCGGTTTACAAAGTTCTATCACGTCCAGTTCTGTTTCGCAAACCCATAAAATTCTATACTGTAGTAGGCCCTTGTATTGTCTCAGATGTTGAAATGTGGTCATTCTTTCAATTTAACCTCGTAATACAAATAGAGGTTCACAAGGCATCGCGACTAAAATCTTTGAGATTTCTCATATGGAATAAGAACAAACTCAGTTAAAGTCAATACGGAAAGGGTGTGCCTACCCGTAACAAGTGAAATATCGAGAACAGGGGAACGTCTCATGAAGAGTTTGTCGGTGATTTTCACTGACAACTGTTATAAGCTAGTGAAAATCCTCACATCTGATTGGCTGAGAGCAAATTAGTCAGTGAAAATCACCGACAAGACTCTTCATGAAACGCCTCCCTGGTTAAACCTATGATATCCTGGAAATTATTTTAGTATTCTGTACATTTTTGGTGTAACGGTAGTGGAGGACATTGACGTAGTACGAAGCAGCAACTCATATATATTCAATTTCTTTCTTTCTTTCTTTCTTTTTTTTTTTTTTTTACCTTTTAGCTTGTTAAGATGTTCGCTATGGTGGTTCTTCTCTTCGCCTTGTGCTACCTACCAATCCACTCCTTCAACATCCTACAGGAAGTCTACGAGAATTTCCTCTACTACCGTTACATCAAGCTGGTCTACCTCACTGTGCTTCTAGCTGCCATGAGCAACTGCGTCTACAACCCTTTCATATACTGTTGGATGAACGCCAAGTTCCGCAATGGCTTCAAATCCGTGTTCCGCTTCCTGCCCGGGGTGCACTACGACAATCAATGGAAAGTGGTGGCGCATTTAGAACGTGGGAACACCGCCATGACGCAGCTGACAACGTCACCGTCGCGTCGGCTTCGCGGTGGTCCGTCGGATGCAAAGCACTGCTGGCCCGAGCATTGCTACGAGTCGTTGAGCAACGGGGACGGGAGTCCTATGAGGAACAACAAAATGGTCGCTGTGTGACCAATTGAAAACGGATGGTCGAACTTATGGGCCGAAGACATCAGTACAGAACAGACGATGTTTTTGTGTCATAATTATCTGCACACATCACCATACCTTGCTGAAAAGCGTGTATACGATGTCACGCCTAAAAGGAACACAGGCTATTCGATTTCTGTGGTTATATAAACTGCCGATATAAAATTGTCCGCTGCCTTTTTAGCCACTTCACTCTCTGTAAAAAATGTTGCACACGATGCGCATGCATTTGAATGACTTAGGATTACGTCAGAGTCTAGTACAGTCTTTGGCGCACCCTATGAGAGTGATATCGTACAAAGAATGATTTCAGAATGAATAGTTCTCATATCCTTTTAGATGATTTCCTGACGTATAAGAATAGGGCTCAATTAGCGCAAATGATAGCGAAATGTAAAATGACGTTTCGTATACAACAGGCATAACCAGATAACAGAGGCGATCTGTGATTCAAGTTTCGGCGTAGATCATTACACATTCACAAAAGTCAATTAATGTACTTTATTCATAATATCATATTCAAGCATGTGAACGTGGCGAAACCAGCGGCAAAAGGTCTGTGGGGATAACATTATATGTAGTTATGCATAATATGACATATATTTCCAATGGTTTCTCGTTGAAAATAAGTCATTTTTCGGAGCAGGATTAACATGGTTAACCAGTTTCGCCTTTTAGGTGATATTTCCGAAAGGACTTCTGTATGGGTACATGAGCAACGGATGCTGAAATGATTATTACCGTTACTGCCAGCATTATGTCGCAACTGTCAACATACTGAGGGTTGTACGACTTTTTGAAATTATGCTTCCATGTACAAATTTATTTCTGACCTGTTTGCTTAACGTAGAGGACTTAACGCAACCCTACCGACTCCCCTGTTGAAAATAACTTGTAACAGACAACAGATGTGATACCAACACAGCCCTACGGACACCAGACATTGTTCCTTATTTCACCATTTTGGACCAACGCTGACTTTTACTGCATCTTCTAATGGGTTTGACGTATTATGAAACAAAAATATGACCACGCTCCAATGACCTTTGACTGAAAAAAATGAAATGGTAAACTAAATGAGAGTAAACGAAACCTTTGGAAATAAACATTAAAATGGGCAAAATGACTTCAGACGATTTATGTAGGGACAACACTTAATTGCACACGCCACTTCTAGACGAAATCTAGGATTATGTAGGCATTAAATGTTTACATGGAAACCTCTTTCCTCTTCCTTCTCCTGCTCCCTTGCCTCGAGTGTTCTCTTCCAGCTACACAATAATTTTAATCTCTTTTTACATGCATTACAAATCACCCTTTTCACTTATACGTGCTTGGTTGCTGAATTAAGCAGCTGTCAAAGCCCTTCAACTAATTCCAGCGTGACCTCTAAACCCTAGACTAATTAGCATCAATATTTAAACGTGAAATTCATCTAGAGATTAATTCAATGAGAGTCTCCCTGTCCCGCCTGTAGCGCTGCCCCTTTAACAACATTAGCTTCATTGCTAACTGGACTACTGTCTCATCACCAAGGTAGATGAATTTACCATGGACTCGACCATGACGCTTCATAGTTACTTGTCAATTAATTTTACAAAACGCACATCTCTTTAAAAAAAATAATATCTTTAAACATGTTGAAAAACACCACGAAGTACTACTTGAAACAAATTATTACCTGACCAACCGACCGATACACCATCGAAATATTAGGACACTCTAACCGTAATTTTTTTTCTCTTGTCAGACCCAAGACGTTGCAGGAGATTGATCCTTGAGTGGTTTAAAGAGATTCGGGTCTTTACTGGAGCAGTGAATGGAAACTATAGCATTTTCTTTCTCATACTGCATATTTCCAAACTGTTAAAACCCAATCAGTTTTATCAGTGAATTATCATAGCTTTAGTAAGATCTAGATTTCGGATAATAAAGACCATGACAATTGGATCATCTTCCATGTGGACCTGGACCTCCTCAAACACCCAATATTGCCCGAAATTCTCGATGTGTTGCAACCACTTTGACAGTTACTGCTTCCGACGCTTGATGCTATACTTGAAGACGACAACAGGTATATGCGATTTTTAAACAAATGAAACCAACTATAAATGGCACATTCTGGCGTACTGGTGTAGGGGGTGGCTTTAAAAAGGACAACATAAAAAAGAGAAAAAATGAAATATACAGGTACTAATAAGAAAAAAAACCCAACATTTATTAAAATTTTATATTTGATGAAAAAAAGTGAGAAAAATTTTAATTAAAAATTGTTTAGTTGACATATCCTGCAGGACACGTCAGCCCCCTCAATTTTTTAGGCTAGCTATGCCACTGGCGGCACAATTGATGTTCACTTATATAAATTTCTAGTACCCGGCCCTCCCTGTCCAACCCACGAGACCTGCCAATGACTGACCCCAGACTGTAAAGAAGTAACGAAAATTTCTCGAGATGTCGAGAATCGATGCTCGAAGAAAATTTTCCTGGATGAGTGGCATGGCCCCCGGGAGAAGGCACTTTTCCCAGACAAAAAACTTTCCATTACATGCCATAAAAATGACTAGACTATAGACGCACGCTAGCCCACTATCATGACTATATCAAGAGACTACCGACAAATACCATGATACGACGGAAGCTGGACAAAACATCCCGATGACCTTTGAAGAAAGAAATTTCGATCTCCTACCAGAATCTACCATACAGGACTGGAACAAAACCTTTACCCTGAATGATATTAAAAATTTTATTTAAGCAAGGTTGTCTCTTCAGTTAAAAATTGCCTTCAGTGAGGACCCTGCACGATACAAACAATACATGACTATGACATACAACAATTGAAATAGACATATAGAAAAGACATAAATTTACAGAATTACTATTGCAGTGTATGTGATAAAAAGCAAGGAAAATATATTGTTAGTGCAGTTAACCGGGCCAATTAAAAGTAGAAAGATAACATAACAGAAAAAAAAACTATACCTTCGTCTAATCAGACATACATTTATCATTTCTTCCTCTTGCCCTGGAATAATGTATTGAACAACATAATATCACATAGCCACCTTAACTTGACACTCTGTAAGACATTGTGACAGATATCTTACTCGGACTAATGACTAAGACAGAATAAACATAGTAAAGGGTTATACGAACGATGCACTACACTTTTGACGAATCACAGATGTATCTCATTCCTGTTGCCATGATTACCGTTTACTAGTTAGGAGTAATCTTTCGTTTGCTTAGATTTACACTGAACAGCTGAAGTAGACTTTGAAATTAGAAAAAAAAAGACGTATCAAGTTGTTGAAATGAAATACATATTGAATTATATGCAATGATACAGCTGTGTTAATGATTTTTTTTTTTTTTTTTTTTTTTTTTGGGGGGGGGGGGGGCTTACAATGTATGAACATACCTGCACCATTGGTACTACAAAACAACGGTATACCCAAGTGATGACCAGACTGTACAAGCAGATTGTAAAAGTATAGTTCTGCATAATTATACAGCGCAGAGATGCGTACGAACTGAAAAGTATGAAAAAAAAAAAATGACGCGGAGCCAATATTTTGTCAGTTTTCAGTGATCTCGTTGATAAG
>CM057170.1:22082837-22122904 GCA_029962745.1 Echinometra lucunter
TTCATACGAATGGACACATCAAATCACACATAACACCATCATTAACAACGGCAGCAGCAGCAGCTGCAACAATAGAAGCGACAACTTCAGGGATATTAAAAACAACAACAACAACACTTACCTTTCGATTATTGCCGGTAGACTGGTATTATGAGCATGTTTTTACAATCGGCAACAAGAACGAAATAGAATGAAAAACAAAACAGCAAAGCAGTTGCAGCGAAAGAAAAAAAAAAGCAACAACAGCAGCAACAGCCGCAACACCAACTACAACACCTACCGGTCAATACTGCAGTGTGAATACTCCTAGTTGATTATCATTCTTTGGTCCAGTGGGGCAGGCCTATGTAGTAGAAGGCTCTCAACTCTGGTTATTTGGGTTCAGGTGGGTTCGATCCTCGATCCTTTCTTGGTTCTTATAAGTACTTGTGTAACTTGTTTATCCATTTGTTCTACATGAACAGGAATAACATAAATCTAGGGTTTAACATAATCTTATGTCCACCCGCTCACAAAAGACTATACAACAGCTGCAATAAACTAAAGCACAGCATCATAAAACTACACTACAAGCAGCAATAGCAGCAACAAGAACGGTTGAATACTGCTGCAACATCATCAGCAAAAGGTAATAGTAAAAAAAAAAAAAAAAAAAAAAAAAGAAAGAAAGAAAGAAAGAAAGAAAGAAAGGAAACCCACCCAAACATTCACCAACAGCAGACAAAGAAAGAAATTAACAAACAAACAACAACAGAACAAACAAAAGCAACAACACTTACCTGTTGGTGGTAGTGTGGATGCCCTGTTTGACAATCGTGTTTTGGTCCAGGGTTGGTATATTGGTGAGGGCTCTAGACTCTCGTACGAGAGATCCCGGGTTCGACCCTTGTGCGGCGCTTTGGCCTATATCCCTGGATAAGTTGTTCCTCTTGATCTAGCTATTGGGCAATACATGGGCAGTTTGCATTGTCGGGTAATCGTCACTGGAGGGCCCTCACGAAGAGCCATCTTTATACTGATGAGTTCACCCTGGATAAACAATAAACAAGATTACATTAGCACCATTTTCATCATCATAATAATGATTGTTATTATTATTATTATTATTATCATTATTATCATTATTATTATCATTATTATTATTATTATCATTATCATTATTATTATCATTATTATTATTATTATCATTATTATTATCATTATTATTATTATCATTATCAATCATAATATCACTGTCATCATCACGGCATCATCATCACAACCATTAATCATTGTTAATGTATTTACTGTTTTCTTACTGTCATTGTCTTTGTTGCTGTTGTGCCCATCAGAGTATTATGTAGAACTGGATTCCTTTCCCTACAGTGAACACAATAATCATTAATTTTTTTTTTCAAACAAATTAATTTCAAACCGCTTTTACTGGCTTGACCTCCCTTTGAAATGACATGCTTAGAATACCGCTGACATAGTTTTATCTTAAAGACATTGGTTAACATTGTTATGATTTTAAAAAAATCTTGTTTTGTTACTTGAAAATGGGATAAACATAAGGGTTATAGAGTAAAAATACCAGTCTGAAAGTTTCAAAGTATAATATCCACAGGAAGTATTTTTAAATATTAAAAAAAAAATGTGAACCAATGTTTGAAAACTATACGAGGGTCGGTTGCACAGAATAGACATAAGGAGTGCGCATGCGCGTATGACTCACCTTACCGTACTGTGTGTATTGGCGAATCACGCGGCGGGAGGCACATAACGGCATTTTCAAATTCAAGCAAAGTGGTCCTCTTAGTGATTGTCTCATGAGACGAAGGATAATAAAATCGCCGTTTGCGTCTAACTTACACTTTTTCATTCCAAATTATGGTTGGTTTCAGGATTTTTGAGTACAAATACAAGTACTCATACACATGTTTCATCTTAGTTTGAGAATTTTTTAAATCAGCTACTCACAAAGTTAGCCAATGCCTTTAAATGATCAAGCCAAATCTAAAGTGCAGCAAATATTAAACTTTGAACAGTTTGCATGACTGTATGTATCACAACAACGGTGCTTCACTGCAAAAAGTTAATTAATAGACATAAATAGAGTAGCCTACAGTATATGCAAGTTTGCACCACAAAACAATTGTAATAAAATTCATGTAACGAATTGGAAAGAGCTGCAATGTGCTCGCTTCATATTACAAAGAAAACATAGCCAGTAATGATATGATCATAGTGCAAAATTAACTTACTCAAAACCAGTCTGAACTGCTTAAATTCCCTCCTGTGTAGCTTGTATGTCCTGCCCCTGGTCTCTGGTCCCTTGTCTAACACAGTATACGAACAGTACGTTCAGGGGTACCCGGAATGCCCGGCATTGCATTCAACCACTCCCAGCTTTGTTGCAGGACTTCTCAAAACAAAAGGATTCACTCATGCAGTGCAATGCTTCAATGAGGTTCAAAGAATGTTGAATGGATAATGCGCTTAATTCTATATGGAGAGACTAATAGAAGAAACCCTGGAAAGGTTTAAAAAATGAGGTTTGGTATGCGGCTAACAAAGGCTGAGAGAATCAGAGACAGAGAAAGAGAGAGAGATAGAGAAAGAGAGAGAGAGAGAGAAAGAAAGAAAGAAAGAAAGAAAAGAAAAAATCAAAGAAAAATAAGAAAGAGAGAGAAAGAGAGAGAGAAAGAAAGAAAGAAAGAGGGAAGAGGGTGAGAAGGGGGGGGGGGGTCATCTTTACTAACTTCGTTATTTCAGTTCATAGAAATGAAAAATATCCTAAAATTGAATATATCATAAAAATGCATTCTATAAGCAAGAATACTGCAGTAAGAAAATCGTCCTGCAAACTCTTCAAGCAATATTCAACTGTAACTTCCTTACCTTTGTTGTTATGTTATGATCAGTGTTATATTCAATCTCAAGTTAACATTCAAGGAATGTTAAGTTCCTACATTTTTTTTTCTGGTGGTGGTCTTTTTCCTGGAAACAGTTTATCATAAAAAATTCCCTAATGTGAATGATCCTGTACATTTGGAGTGGAATCAATAAAATTAGAACTGAAATCTGGAATGGAATTTTTATACGCCAGTGTGTTTGTATATGGGGGGAAATATTATGAGAGTACATTATTCCTCTGAGATATAAAGAAATTTTACATACCAGTGAAAAGATCAAACCTTGTCAAGATGACCAACTATTTTCATTCGAAAGGTTTGCCAGCCTACAAGCAACGTGGCATCTAAAATTATCTCTAGAAAGATTTTAAAAGAATTCTTATCCTGTTTTATGCTTAGATTTTTGTCAGGTGTGATTATATAAAGCGTCATGCATTATCAGCCAAGACTGAAACGAAACTAAAAGTGAACTGCTTATCTAAGACCAGGCGTCCACTAGGGCGCGGACAAGACGCGGAATGCAAGATTAGTCAATCTGCATTCATTCGGCAACCTCTCCGCATATTCCTGAAAGATTCCGTGCTACGGACAGGATATCCTGCTACGATCAGCTTTTTTCGGCGGCATTTCGCGCCCTTACCGATTGACTCCTAGGACACTCCCAAGTATGTGTGCAGTCAATGTGCGAACATTCTTAGAAATGTCCTAGGAAACCATGATGGGCTCACTTTTTTCCCGTCTGACGCGGACAGAATGCCGAAATGACATAATTTGCTTCTGCAACCCTTCCGTAGCCGACACCATGGTCTTATCGGCAATTGTGACATATTCCTTCGAAGGATAGCCCTATAATACTCAATGACTCAATGACTCAATGACGAAGCGCATAAAACATTGGTGGCGCCATCTGTTGGTGAAATTTTGCTTGCTCATACATTAACTACTGTGAAAGTTGTGATCTATTAGTATATGCCGCAGATATACGATGCCTCCCCTTTTGTCACAGATTATTTTGCATCTCGTACTCATTTGACGAATAAAGGAGAACACATAAAGCTGTTACGTATAGTGTTCCTTTTCATGATGTACACTAAACGGAAGGAATGAACACAACAAAGGGAAGAAAAAAGAGGATACATTCTACGTAGGAGATAAAGGCTGGCTGGTGGGAGAAAGAGGGAGAGAAAGCGAGAAAGAAAAAGAAAGAAAGAAAGAGAGAGAGAGAGAGAGAGAGAGAGGGGGGGAGAGATTTTACGTGACTAATTGATCTACTGATACCGTAATCAAGAACATAGTTGGAAATCAAGTATAAAACTATTAAATGAATGGGAATCTCCTACATGTCCTAGAACTTGAAAGCATATATATTTTTGTTGTTGTTCCTAGAATAAATACATTATTAACATATCTTTCATAATGTCATTTTAAGGTGACTATAATCGTGAAGAAAAGGTTCTCGGGAGAAATGAGAGATGATGGTAAACGATCTCGCAGGAAAAAAAATTACAAAAACAAAAACATAGAAATGAAAGAATTGACCACTTTATTCTAGTCGATCTCGAGACAACAAGATGTGTTTTAAAATCTTCGTAGGCACATAGATTAGCAAGTGGTGCAGAGCTTTATTTTCAAATCCATTTCACATTGTTTTTTGATGCATGTCAGTGGAGACTGTCGCAAACTTCTTTAAGAAAAGCTAAGAGGGAAAATGCTTTGGGAATATACTTTAACGTCATGGTCTGGTGGTTCTGACTATCGTCTTTCAATCAGAGGGTCGTGGGTTCGAATCCCAGCCATGGCGTTAATTTCCTTCAGCAAGAAATTCATCCACATCGTGCTGCACTCAACCCAGGTAAGGTGAATGGGTACCTGGCAGGAATTTATTCCTTGAAATGCTTGCGCGCTATAAAAGGCTGCCGGGCTAAAGCTGGGGTAATAATATCCAAGCCCTTTGGAAGCGCATAGAGACGTTATTATACAAATAATGAATGTTTATGAGTGCAATGGACAGAATATTTCATGAGGTGAAAGATGAAATGATCCATTCAACGAGGCGCAGCCGAGTTGAATGGATCAATAATTTCATCTTTCACCGAATGAAATATTCTGTCCACTGCACGAATGAAAAAAAAACATTCATTATTTGTTTTATATGACACCTAAAAATAGATCAAATCGCAATAAATCAATAGCGCTATACGCTAGCGCGCTGTTCACTGCAAACGCAAGCGTTTCACGTACGTAGTGTACCGGGCTCTCGGCCAGCGTGCAATGGAGCAAATCGTATGGATCCAAAATTGCACGGTAAATGGAGCCACTTTTGCACGATTGATGACGTCATAGTGCAATGGGACAAATGATGAATATCAAACAACCAATCAAATGACAGGGATCTATCTAGGTGTCGTATAAATCATAATGTGATATGCGCTATACACGAACTATATATCATAATTATTACTATCATTATCATTACTGTTATTATCATTGTTATTAGTATTATCATTATTCTGTCCTACAAGACTTTAGTTGACTTGCATTCACACTAAATATAATTTAATGAAAAGGTTTGTTTAAGAAAAAAAACCCCACAAACTTCGAAAAGTGACAAAATTTGTTTGGAAAAAAAAGCAATTTGATTGATTTTCTATAGTTTGATGAAAAACAAAAACAAAAACAACAACAAAACAACAATAACAACAACAACAAACGCTTCAGAACTGTCATTTCTCTAGAACGATAGATTTTTTAAAGCGCTGGTTGTAAATATCTATGTCACCGCGATCTAAGGTAGATATCAATTCATTTCTAAGGTGGTAATCAACCCAATTCTTCAAAGGTTAAGTCGTTTGCGTGATACAATCTACAATCCACGCGCTGCAGCTCTTGTAACAAGTTTGAGTTACACTTAATAGAGAAAGACAACAACATCCGTTACGAAATGTATCTTATAGCGTCATTTGACACCTTATCTTCCTTTCAGTCTTTCCCATGGGTCAGTGCCCTTTCAACCTTGAATCAATGAACTGTGATTTGGAGAGGATAGTTGCTCTACTAGTAAACATCCGAAAAGGTATACTTCCCATATATCTGTGGCGTATCCAGAATCCCTAGCGAATCCAGTGTTTGAAAACATTGGGGGCGCTGGGACGAGTGGGGGCACTTTTATCAGTCACTTTTGTTGTTGGAAGGCGCCGATCTCACGTACAGGTGTCCCGTTTTGTGTGAGATGGCGCTTATTTCAGTTAAGCAGCCCAGTGGCGCCTTCGACGCTGTGAAAACATAATGAGGGGCGGTGCCCCTGCCCTCCCCTTGAACCACCACTGGGTAAAGGGTTGCTCTCCATCATACCCCCGTACCAAGGCCAGTAAAAACAACATACTCTTTTGCAAGGGAGAGGGTTTTGACCTAATTTCATCGGTTGCCTGGACACGCCACTACCAAAGGCGGATCTCAGAGAGTGGCCCGGGGCGCGCACGCCCCTCCTTATTCTTTCACATCAGGGAAGGTGCAGCTGGGTTTCTTAAAAATTATTGGAATCGGCCCCATCCCATCGATGACGCCCCTGTCATACTGATGAGCGCGCGCCGCTCAGCCCCCACTATTTTAGAACCCTAGACCCGCTAGTGGCTACGCAGAATTAATAAACATCAATTTTTATTTGGCAAAGAAAGAACCACTTTCCTTGGAAGAGGTAACGTGCATCCCACTCCGAAGATGATTCGCCTCTCTTATTTACGAGTTTTATTTACCCCTCTATGCAGAATAGCATCTGCAACATTTGACACTTTCTGATGCAAGGTGGCGCCCTGAAGATAATAACGGAAAGACTGAAAAGACTGATTGAATTTTTGGCGGGTTCCGTCATACAAAGTAATATCTCGGGGGTGCCAGTTTTAGATTGAATTACCTGTTATCTGCATGGTTATACTTCCGAAAATAGTCTTGCTATGTCAGGCTCCATTTAATATGTAGTAATGGACAAAAAAAGAACAAGACGACGACGAAGAAGAAGCTGAAGAAGACGAAGAAGAAGGAAAAAGAAGAAGAAAGGAGGACGAGAAGAAAATATCGAAGCAATACAGTAGGAAGAAGAGGAAATAATAAAAGTAGAATGAGAATTGAAGTAGACAGAGGAGCGAAAGATCATCTGAATGATTATAATTCTCATTCTCCTTCTCCTCCTCCTCCTCCTCTCCCTCCTCCTCCACATCATCAAAAAAAGAAGAAAAATAGAAGCAATGAGAAAGATATAAAGTAGAAAATAATTAACAAGTAGCCTAGCTAAGCAGGGGTAATATTGGGAGCGCCTCGAGCACCTTGTTTGGTGGATATGTGCGCTATATACATATCCATTATCATTATTATTTATTATTATTATCATTATTATTATTATTATTATTATTATTATTATTATTATTATTATTATTATTATTATTATTATTATTATTATTATTATTATTTAACCGCAAACAGTACAATCCTTACATTCCTTTGTGACGGAGGTTAAGAGTCTGTTTTGTACTACTGGTGTATTTTATTTGTACTATCACCTGATCACTCTGATCAAAAATTCGAATAATGCCAATTAATCAAGCCGGTGTTTCCTCCTTCAGAGAGATACATGGCAATTAGTTGATACGATGATGGAAATAGGCATTGCACTAACACTCAAGGGCGAATCCATAATTCAGTCACTTGGGGGCGGGGCATACGATCCTGAAAAACCGCTTAAAGGAAAGAAAAGGACATTTAAAATGAAACAAAAAAAAGAGTCCCCCACCATCACCTAACCGTTTAAAAAAGAGCGAACAACAAAAACAGAACAAAAATAGAATTAACAAGAAATGACAAAAGGGGGAAAGAAGGCTCGTAACCCCTCCATTCCGCCATTGACTTTATTATAATAAATCGTGTAGTAATTTCATAATAACAAGGTTGAAACGGAAAAAAAAAGTTCTGAACCCCCTTAAAAGTTCTCAGTATAAATAAAACAAACTATTACGAAAAATAGAAAAAAAAGCCAACAAAATGACCCAAACTAACATCTGGTCATCAAAAAAGTCACCGTGCTTTACCAGTTCTAAAATCACCACATGCAATATATATATATATATATTTTCTTATGGGAATTCACTGAATACGAAAATAACACAACGTTCAGAAAAAATGCGTTAACCATGCGAACATTTATTTAGACAGAATGTAGGTATACATATTTTCTATCACTGTGACCTTTTTCCAGTCCACGCTTGTCCTTTTGAAATTAAAAATTGTGAAGAAATTGCATTTGTCAATATTGGTTTTGGAAATTAAATCCTTTTCCACAACCGTATGTGAATAATGCAGAAAGTAAATGTGCTCTGGCAGATTGCCTGCTTGTATTAATTCATTCTATTACGAATCAATTTAACATGTTTAAAATAACTGCTACTACCACTAAGACCGAAATTATGAATAAATCTCTTTATCGAATTTGGAAATTATATCAGCATTGTCTGTACGGAATGATTTTCTCTCCACTATACACGTAAGTGCCAAGATTTATCAACATAAAAAATATGAATACACGAACCTATGAAATCAGAAAAATCTCGTGACGCAGAAAATATGTCAGTATTTTTCGTCCCAATTGCAAAGCGAGAACGGTATTTCTCGTAATCATGCAATTCGTAATTCTATTTTTAGCCATTTCTAATATTCAGTATATACCAGTATACATAATCTGTTGTGTTTTGGCACCATTTTCATAGGGCCCTGTAGCTTATTTCCGATGCCCCCATCCCAAGAGAGAAAATGAATCCGATTTCCGAAGTCAGTCGACACCTTTTGCAAAAACCGTGCAGCAGGCTGTATTTCTGGAAAGAATATTCATGAATAATTATGGTCGCGCTGGATACCATGAACTTTCGCTTTCCAAGCTGTGTTCCGTAAGAGGTTACATTTTGTTCAGACGTAAAAGATAAAGTTGAGTTTTGGTCACGTAATTACAATGTAAGAGAAACCCTCTTATAAAATTACGAAAGGTTGATTAATTATTAGATAAAAATTAGCATATACCAGGATGGTTCCGAAATAATCACAATTATTAGAAATCAAAACTTGATCTTACCTGAAAAACACAGGCACTAAACACAGAAACGGGTATATGGGACTACACATAAGTGTTCGGGCTAACACTAGATCTTTTCCAATAATATCAATAATAACAGATCCCCCAATAATATTGATAATAACTGATATTTTCCCTTTTTTTTTTGGGGGGGGTCATATTTCGATTAAGAGCACATTTGGGGAGCAATTTTTAAAGGGATATATTTTGTATCACGCACTGCACATGCAGAGAAACGGGTGTATTGGACTACACATAACTGCTCGTGCAAGCACTAGATCTTTTCCCAATAATATTGATAATAACAGATCCCTAATAATATTAATGACAATTGATATTTCCCCCCTTTTTTGATGGGGGGGGGGTGTCATATTCCGATTATGAGTACATTTTGGGGAGCTCTTTTTAAAGGGATATTTATCACAATGTTGTTAAAACTAACATTAAAAGCAATAGGAAAGAAAACGAAATAATTTTTTCACCTGTCCCAGAACTCAATCAGCTTCTCTGTAACAAGTCAGTCATTACCTTTCCCGGATTTCGTGTTCTCACACAGGCCTCAAGACACTGTGAAGATTCTCTGCTCTCTGGTTGAATGATCTGTGAAAAACCCACGCTTTATTCAGTCGGGCAGATGGAAAATCTGCTCTTGATAACCATGTATCATTCTACCATGAATCACTTAAAGCCATGACTGCATAACTTTAAAAAAATCTGAGCTGCATGCATGGCCCTACATGCTATCAGTTATGTCATACGTCATATTGTGCAAAATGAAGCCCCGAAAAAAATGCACTTCAAAAACATCAGCATGTGCTTCACAGAAAGTAATAATTTACAACTGACCTGAAATACCAGATCTTATTTTTAATTATTTTTTTATTTTTTTATTTTTAATCTCATACAGACTTCAGTGTTATTCAAAAGCATACCCAGGACGGTTTTGAAAGTGGCGGTATTCAGTGACAGATATCTTGAGAATAACATCTTATATTTCAAAACCTTGATATTCCTGGTTGTTGACATATCCTTCTGAAAATCTTTATACAACACGGACATCGAAATTCAACAATTTATCGAATCAAGCCTCCACAAAGTTACCTGATCCCTTTAATGTCCATTCCAATGCGTCACCCGACTTCATGATCTAGATTTTTTTGTTCGAGAATGAACGGCACTGAACAAGAAAATGACCTTTCATGGAGAACTGGAGGATTTATATCGACAGAACAGCTGAATTGAAGAATTATTCCTTCTCTCACGGTAGAAGAATCGCATATTTAACGGATTGTGTGTCTCTTATGTTTAGAGAAGCAGCTCATCATCCAATAATTGTCCACAAGCAGTGATTGATTTAAGGGGGGGGGGGAAGTGTTCCTCATTTTCTTTTTTTTTTTTTTACAGTTGTCTCAACGATTTTTTCAAACCGGAGTTCATTCTTCACCTTTTTAAAGACATTCGATGATATAAAATGCTTCTTTCGTACGATCAGGGAGGTGTAACTCCATCATCGAGCACACTGACTATATACTAAAGCTCAACATACTAGTAAACAGGTTCAGCACGAGTGTCGCCTTCTCGGAATTAAGGGATTCTAAAGGATTTGGCCCGTGGCATTCTACATACAACCTTGTCCCATTCTCCTGCTGCTTGGAACATTGAAACAACATGTAAACTTGTTGAAAATGGCACAGACAGCTGCAGTGGCCAAAGGTAAATTGCGGCAAAAAGTAAGTTCAGACATGGGGATGGGAGGGGAGGGGGTGGGAGAGGGGGGGGGGGGGGGGTCAAGGGAGTGGGGAGATTATCATTTCTTCTCGTCAGCACACTCCCTCTCATCTGGAACCCCACCCCTCCCCATCTCTCCTTTGCCTTCTCCTCCTCCCCTGTCAATTCGATTATCTGGAACACTAGGGATGGTCCCCTTAGTGTCTCCCCATGGCTACGCCGCTAGACCAAGAAGTCGCATCACAAGCGAAAAAAATGTCTTGCATCATTGAAAGTACAATGGAGATTAAATTGTCTGCATGTACATGAAATGCATGCATGAGGTTTTTCTGACAAACATGGGAAGGGAGAGAGAGAGAGAGAGAGAGAGAGAGAGAGAGAGAGAGAGAGCATTAGATATATGCTTTTTAAGAGACCGAGAGGAAGGGAAAAGGGAAAGGGAGAGAGGGAGGGGGAGACCTATGGGGGAGACTTTAAAGAAGCTGTTTTGTGTTTCTGTTTGGTTGTTTGTTTGTTTGTTTTGGGGGACATGTTTGAGGGGGCGGTCTGATCCATCAATTCGGATGACTGTCACAGAAGACGGACATAGATTCCCAACCACAGACAAAAGGCACATTACGCTTTTTTCACATTGCAGCTGATGCAGGTTCCTTTGAAAATCTAACCCGCTGATACATAAGAAAGTGCATAGAGGTTATGCTTTCTTTATTTTAACGCTGTAGATCCTAATAAATCAATCGCACTTCATAATACAGTATCAAGTAGCATCATAACAAGCCGCATTTTTTTTTTTTCATCTCCACTCGTAGTTCAGCCGCGGTCAGAGAATACTTTCAGTTCGTAATCCTGCCATTTATCTTCCGTACTTATCACCTCTCAGTAGCATCAATGGATATTGGATGTCATAAAACCCCCCTTGGGCGCGAATGCTAAAACGTTTTTGACATTCCCCGTTTAAAGTTATTTACAACGATGCAGTTTAACCTCAAATACCATGACTACAGAGTTAAAGGCATTGGCTAACATTGTCATGATTTAAAAAAAATCTCATTTTGTTACTTAAAAATGGGATAAACATTAGGGTTATAGTGTAAAAATACCAGTGTGAAAGTTTCAGAGCATAATATCCACGGGAAGTATTTTTAAATATTAGAAATGTGAACCAATGTTTGAAAAATATACGAGGGTCGGTTGCATAGACCCAACGTAAGGAGTACGCATGCGCACATGACTCAACGGACCGCACTATGTGTATTGACGTATCACGCGGCGGAAGGCAAGTAACGGTATTTTTGAATTCGTCCAAACGGTCCTCTTAGTTCAGTGTCTCTCGAGACAAAAGCTAATAAAATCGCGGTTTGCGTCTAATTTACAGCTTTTCCTTCCAAATTATGGTTGGTTTCAGGGTTTTTGAGTATAAATACAAGTACTCATACACATGTTTCATCTTAGTTTGAGAATTTTTTAAATCAGCTGCTCACAAAGTTAGCCAATGCCTTTAATTGATAAAGGGCAGCAGAAAATATTTGCGATTAAAATGTCTCTCGAGCTGTTTCAGTGCGTAAACTTTTGTTGGATAGGTTTAATTGATTTATAGAACAATGATAGTTCTTAAAGCACATGTATTATAATCCTTTGAACATTAATGGAAATACCATCACCATTCCCCTGCAGTTTTTCGGAGGGAGGAGTCTGACCTGCTTTCTACTTTCTGAGAACTATTTCATTTCTCGCTTATACATTGTGCACTATTTCTAAATACACAGATTTCTCCTTTAAAGGCATTGGCTAACTTTGTGAGCAGCTGATTTAAAAAATTCTCAAACTAAGATGAAACATGTGTATGAGTACTTGTATTTATACTCAAAAACCCTGAAACCAACCATAATTTGGAAGGAAAAGCTGTAAATTAGACGCAAACCGCGATTTTATTAGCTTTCGTCTCGAGAGACACTGAACTAAGAGGACCGTTTGGACGAATTCAAAAATACCGTTACTTGCCTTCCGCCGCGTGATACGTCAATACACACAGTGCGGTCCGTTGAGTCATGTGCGCATGCGTACTCCTTACGTTGGGTCTATGCAACCGACCCTCGTATATTTTTCAAACATTGGTTCACATTTCTAATATTTAAAAATACTTCCCGTGGATATTATGCTCTGAAACTTTCACACTGGTATTTTTACACTATAACCCTAATGTTTATCCCATTTTTAAGTAACAAAATGAGATTTTTTTTAAAATCATAACAATGTTAGCCAATGCCTTTAAGTTTCCCCCCTCAGACGTCCTTCTGTCACGGACACTTAAATGAAGCGATCACGTTCGGATCTAGACACCTCGGCCAAGAATTGACTGACGGGTCCATGGCCCACGAGTCTCTTCACCTGTCCTATGCAAGAAAATTAGCAATCTCCATGGAAGGAGCTGTAGCATCCCTGGACAAAAATAGTAAAACGAAAATACCAAAACGCGGGATACAACAAAACATAAACCTTCTGAGCAATTGTCATTAGCCTTGTTAGCGCTGATTTCGATCGTCATAGTCGTGTCTCAAAATAGAATACAATGATTTGAACTCTCGTGCTTCCCTTTTCTTGGCTTTCATGTTCGTATTTTATACACTTGATATTTAAAACAAAAATATGGCGCTACATCAATGACGTAATTAATGAAAATCATCAATATCTTCCTCCACCTACTCTTCGCCATCCATCATCATCATCATCACCATTATCATCGTCACCTTCATCATTATCATCATCATCATCAACATCATCATGATTATCATTATTATAGTCATTGTCATTGTTAGGATCACTATAATCATCATTCATCATCGTAATCTTTATCAAATTGTCACCACCACCACCACCACCACCACCATCGTCGCCGCCGTCGTCGTCGTCGTCATCATCATCATCATCATCATCATCATCATCATCACCATAAACATCACCATTTTCATGGCTTACACTGGAAGGTAGTTTTCTCCCTTGACTTTCTCCCCCTCAAATTTCCTTCTGTCACAGACACTTAAGTGAAGCGATCACGTTCATTCCCAGGCAATTCGACCAGGGGATGATTGGCGGTTTCATTGGCCCTAGAGTCTCTTCACCTGCCCTATTTCAGAGAATTAGCAATATGAGACGAGTGAAGTAGGTCCGCTTGCATGCACGAAAGCCAGGCCGTGATTTATGGTGTGCCTTACAGCTTTAGTCCGTTTGGGATATACTATCTATACTGTCTCAAGTTCTATTCCTTTACACTTTCCTCTCATTATAAAGAATAACATAATATTTCACTTCATTCATTTTCATGTAGCATGTAACATGTTGACATAAAAGGAACATAGATTATTACATTTCTAACAAATAAACTTTAAAATACATTATTACATCATCTATTCCCCCCCCCCCCCCCAAACTACCAACCCATTAATGATTTAAAACAAACAGATTATGAACAATTCTTGTTTTAAGATGTAAAGAATTATTAAAAGATGACGTAGAAGAAAGAACGAAGACTTCAAAGCCTGATTGGTTATATGTGGACATTTTGTCCGTCTATGACTTTGAATGTCTTATAGATTCTGATTTTGGAGATGACCATGGCAACATTTTTTATTCAGTTTTATCTGCTTTCACTGTAGCTTTCACAAGGAAACATAAAAGCTCTTTCCCATTAAGTACATATTTTCTACAGGCCTTCAAACTGTCAAAATATGTCAAAGTCCGTCCGTGGCAATGATCAGGCTCTACACATAATTTCCTTAACAATCCTAGGGATATTGAAACTGTAGATGCACTCTATTATTGTCTTCTATCTTTCGGGAAAAAAATCGTACAATTTGACTATCATAGTATAACCATGCTACTAGTAACCTATTTACTATAACAAATAAATTCTACGTTACATTAAATGTTCCTTTCTTTAAAGTTTTCGTTCTTTGCGTTGGATCGTTGGCTAGAATTTGATGAAGGGGGGGGGGGGGGGGGGCTGGAGCTAATTCCTTCCAGGTTCCATTGTGGGGTTAACGTAACCATGGTAATGTATCAAATTGGGGCATTTGGCTAAAAGGGAGAAGGGTGCAAACCTTCCTCCACTTCCTTTGTTAGATACGCCTCTTTTTTCAATTCATATGATTTTATTTTCATTTTCACAAACTCAACACAATAACAATAATAACAAGCATAAGTGTATACAACAAAATAAACATAAGAAATACTGCAATCAGAAATGATACATGTTACCATATTGACAGTAAAAATTAATAGTTATCTATATGAAATTGTAGCAATATCATAGTGTGAAAATGAAAATGATGGGCTTATTAAAAAGCTACGCTTGCAGATGTAAGCCCCTCTTGAGATATAGTTACTTGGGAAAAAGAATTACAATCGTCAATACAAACTTAGGGGTATTTTATGATGAGGAAGAAGAAGAAGAAGAAGAAGAAGAAGAAGAAGAAGAAGAAGAAGAAGAAGAAGAAGAAGAAGAAGAAGAAGAAGAAGAAGAAGAAGAAGAAGAGGATGAAGAAAAATGGAGGATGGATAATTAAAAAAAAATAGAAAAAATGAAGAAATACTAAAGAATGGATGAATGAAGTGCCCAACAGAGAAAGGGAAAGGAGAAGTCGAGTCTAGAGTCGGAATATCATGGAAAAAAATATGTGTTATGTATCATGCTCGTACTCATGGCTTCACATTAGGCCTATATGTTATATGTCCCCCCCCCCCCCCCGTGATTGTTCTTAGAATGGGTAAGTAGGTCAAACAGTTTTCTCCAAGAAGGACTGGCGTGAACCAGCAATTTCGCATTAACCATAACCGACACATCCATCCTTCGACGTCCCTCTTAGACCACGCATACAGGTCAGCGGGTCAATTACAAGAGAGCATTCTTCGTCGGGGGCGAGCCGCCGCCCTTCTTTCTGCTAGAACCCTCTCATTAAAGTCACTTGACCCTTAACTTACGTCGAAGGAAGACCCTAATGAAACTATCTGTTGCTTTTCACCGAGGGGACGTGGGTGTCTTCGTTCAGGTGATTGCAACTGGAAGTGTTTTCTTTAGTTCTAAAGTTGGAACACTTGAAACCTTAACTCGAATGTTTCGTGGTGAGATCGAACCGCGCTGCGCCTTCACGCGTTTCTGGGCCGCTTTAATTCATGTCCATTAATAGTCCCCTTTTCCTCGGGCATGTAGGGACGGTTTGCTTCCGTTACTTATAGCCGCCTGCCAATTATGTTCTTAATGAGCATTGCCACGTAAATTGTTGGGCGTGTGAATGTGTGGGTGGGGGTTAAAGAACTAAGAAAGAAATAAAGAAAGAAAAAAAATAGGGATGGAAAGAGAAGGAACAGATTATCAATAGGGCAGGGGAAAGAGAGGTAGAGAGAGAGAGAGAGAGAGAGAGAGAGAGAGAGAGAGAGAGAGAGAGAGGGGGGGGGGGGAGAGCGTGAGAGGGGACGACCGGGAGGGGGAGGGCAGAGATGTCAAGAGAAGGGGAAAAAGAAAGATGAACAATATAGAAGGACTGTAGAGATAAAGAGCAATAAAACCAAAAGAGAGGGAGGATGGGTGGGAGGGAGGAAGGAGGGAGGGTGGGAGGGAGGGAGGAGGAGGGAGGGGGAGGGAGAGAGGGATGGGGGCATTACAGGACTTTCATGACAAGTGCAGGAAAAGTGACAGATGAAAATAGGGAACAAAATAAAGAAGGTTTCCTACAAAATGAGGCTACGCATCGTCATAGAAAAGAAATAAAATGAAAGTGCACATATACAGAATGAGGTGGATATAATGTAAGAAAAATACTGCATTCAGGGAAAGGTGAATATCGCATTATATTTCTTATTCTTTTCCTTTCAGTTAGGAAGAATGTCGCAGCAAAACAGGCCCAATAGAAAGGATTACTCTTCTCATCATTTCGATAATTCCTAAATCTCAAACTGTACACCAGTGTTTGTGTACAACTACTCTAGCTCTCCTGATTGCTTTGGAACAGTTTCTTTCACATTAAATTCGTATAACCAGAACTCTTGTCTATCTTTAAGAATGACCAAGAACGATGCGATCGATAAATATAAACATATCCTTTTGCTGTGAAATTCGAGGAAAATATATTGTCCTTTTGTGAGAAACATTCACCTGACACAACCAAAATTATTTTAATAAATTAAAAAAAAAAAAGCAAAATAGCTGTGGAATAAATTCATGTTCTCTTCATTTATACTTCGATTTCCCTAGCTGAATTGGAACAGATATCGATATCCCCCGACATGTTCCAGCTTAGTCTTCTTTTCTCCCCATTCTTTTCTCTTTTCTTCTCTTCTCCGAACTGGAGATCGATTGCAACGAGGATTATGTTACGGAGATCGATAGCGAGGCGGTGCTTGTAATCTATGGGGAAATCGTCTTCATGATTTCGATGACGACAAGGGGGAAACTCGGATCGTACCACGTTTACGTCGAGTCACTCGCTTCGATTTTGAAAACCTGTTTTCGTCGACGGTCGTCCTTGGGGGAATCGCCGGGGTTGACGATTGTCGAAGCAGAGATTGTGCGTATAAAAAAGCGCAGACAGAATGTGCAACATGTATGGCGTTTGCTCTTTTTTTCATCGGTCGTGCATGCTAACATTGAATAGTGCATTCGAGAAAGTTTCTGACCTATAAAGTTTTGAGCTGGGAAATGAAGAGCCTTCTGTTCATTAAACGCATCCTCGTTCGCATGCAATCCTGAGAGAGAGAGAGAGAGAGAGAGAGAGAGAGAGAGAGAGAGAGAGAGAGAGAGAGAGAGAGAGAGAGAGAGAGAGATTATCTTGCAGATATATGCTAACCATTATGTTTTCGTTCTTCCTTTTGGGACATCACTTCTAAAAAGGGAATGCTCACTAAAATGAGAGTCGGATTTCGGGGAGGGGGGGGGGGGGGGGGAGGGGAGGATGGTGTATGCACCCCACTAATTTTTGCGAAGCATTTTTTCCCACGTCGAACATGGGCATTGTGCGTATTTCGTTACATCCCTCATCCTTATTGCCAATATCATGAATGCACATGCACGTTGTTAACATTAAGTACTGTAAGCTGCAGTAAGTACTGTGAACATTACACATGAGTTTGCATAGCCCCCCCCCCCCCCCTCACAACTCCGGACCCGGCTCTGCTTAATCCAAGTTTCATTTTGTTTTGTTCCTGTTTTGTTTTGTATTAAAGTTTATTTTCTTTATTCATATAGAACATTGTACAGGATTTCATTAAGAAATATAATAAACGTACCGCAGTTAAAAGAGATGGTTGAGTTGTTGGAAGAGAGGAAAACTAAATTGTAAGCTTGCTCTTTCTGTTTATGTTTCTTTAGAAGATCTTAGTAGAAATATTTCCTGATAAGTATTCTTCATAATTATGTCCTTAGTCTTCTCCTTCATTATTCTCTTTCTCTCTCTCTTTGTCTCTCTTTCTTTCTCTCTCTCTCTCTCTCTATCCCCCTCTCTCTCTCTCTTTCATTTCCGTTCTCTCTCTTTTCTCTCTCCACTATCTTACCCTCTCGATCCTTTCTGCTTAGCTTTTCACCTCATTCCCTTCTTTGCAGTGTAATCACAATATACAGTGACCTTGAATTTTTGTTAATTTAAATTGTTCTCATTATACGTGTGTGCTTATATGTTTTTTTTTTTAATTTGTAAACTCACGCTATTTGTCTTCGGACTTTTTGTTGAGTCTTTTTAATAAAACCGAATCGAATTGAAAAATGAATTGAATTGAGTAATCGAAATTATTACATGTATGCAATTTTTCTCAATATAGTAACTAAATTCATGCAGATACTCGGGGGGGGGGGGGGCGGGTATTGGTCAATGGTTATCAGTTATTAAGTGCAATATAGTGTGCGGGTGGCAGGGGAGGGTATTTAAGGCATAATTTTCTTATGTTCCCTACTTTCATATAGGTTGTAGTTTGTATGTACATGTCTTTCTCAGGTATTCATTTTGTATTTGTTGGATTGTGTGTTTGTTAGGCACCCTATTCGTGCACACTGTATGTCATAAGTATTTTCTTGTTATGCATTTTTGTGTAAATAGTCCGAAAACAATTTTTGTGTTTTTTTTAAATATGACAATAAAAATTGAATTGATTGAATTGACTGAATTAATTGAAATATGACAAGAAACTGACTGAGTGTTCGGCCTGAACATTTGTGTGCATTTTAGTACCATACATGTATACCAGTTTCTGAGTGCCTTCTCCACAAGACTGCAGATGATGTTTTGTTTTATTAAAATTATGCCTTCATTTCATAAAGGAATACAATCATACATTTAGACCAGGCCCACGTTCCCTTACCGAAAGCATGGCGAGTCGCACAACAACGTTGATAAACATAAACAGTGATACAATATTCATTTTACAACGAATTTGTTGGGAAAGCACCATTGTCATGATTATGATGCTTTCCGAACCATGGGGTGTACAATCGCAGCATACACCAACCATCATGTTTACTACTTTGACGTTTCCCAGTTGTTATGAAACAGTTTCTTTCACAATATCCAATCACACGATCAGAACTAAGTTTATCTTCAATATATTAAGCTCCCTTTGCTTTACACTAATGAAATAAAACGACATCTACAAAAAATGGTCCCGACAGAAAAGTAGTGATTGAGTAGGAATCAGGAGAGATAAAAAGAAACGATGCAGAGCAAACATGGTGCCGATCCTCCTAAATCGGAAGATGTTCTCATGTGTTTGGGTATTACTTGTGCATGTCATTGTTGAATGGGATTTTCCGATGTAGATCCATGTTTTACTAGTCCAAACAACCCGTCTACTCATGAAAAAGAATAGAGAATAACTGTAAGCCAATTGTTCAAGCGTTACGAGGTGGTGAGGGCAAAACCTGAAAATCACTCACGAAACGTGAGCTGAGCTCGGAATACTTAATTTGGGGAGACCACTTTTGCTCCCGAGAGATCATTAAGGAAAACAGGTAGTGACATACAGTGGCGTATCCCGGTTATAAATCGGGGGGGGGGGGGGGGGGGAGGGCGCAGCATCTCAGCTTGAGATCTTGCGTGGCAAGGGGTGATCCGATATTACGCTCCGGCAACAATTCCCGGAGCATAATGTCGGATCACCCCTCGTGCTCGTTGAAGATAAACGATTAGGATCATGGTTGCAATAGATTTAAGGTTAGGCATAGGGTTAGGGTTAGGATTTGGTCTAGCGTTTGATCCAAGCTTTGGTTAGTGTATGAAACATACCCAGAATAATTGTCTCTGGGCCATGTGGTGTTGTTCGGAAAAAATTTTGGAGGGTCTTTGTGTAATAGCATGTAGCATCTTGTGCGTCTCTGAGAGGTATGTTACATTCATAACTTGACTAATATATCTGAAAATGATAAATTCTTCACTAAAAATCATTCCTCCCTGAATGATAAATATACCTGAACATTTAATGGGGCTGCATTAGCCCTCATGGTAGAAAAATCTGACAAGAGGGGCAAAGTGCCCCTCTGACCCTTCCTTCTGTTCCACTCGTAGTGATATAACAAGTGCTGTGCAATCAGTGAAGTATTGTTATGGGTGTTGAGAGGACTTGTGAGACGCATGTCTTGAAAGTGACACGCTTTTCTTTATTTTAGCTTATCCCTTCCCGGTATGCTTATCACGGTAAAAGCCGGAAAGCTGAAAATACCTCCTGGAATATGGCATAAAGTGATGAATCTTCTTATTTTCCGTCTTCTTCTTCTTCTTCAACTGTGCCCCATTCTCATTCCTCTCACATAGGAAAAAGGAGGGCAAGATGGGGAAAAAGAAAAAAATATATAATGAGGGCGTGCGCGTGGGCATGTGTGTATGTGTCTGATTTCATTCCACTGATGTGTCGTATATGTAATCGAGTGGTTAAAACGCTTGTCTGGAAACGCGAAGATCGTGGGTTCGATCCCCGATACGACACTCAGGCTTAAGCCCCTGAGGAAGCCATTTTATTTGCATTGCTCTTTTATCGTACATTAAACAGTTAAATGAATTGTCGTGATATAGGCATATTAATACAAACTTGTGGATGAGTGCTTCTCTGAAAAAAAAGTGATAAAAAAAGAATTGATTTAATTCATTAGAATAATAAAAACGAAATGAAGATTTGTCATTATATTGATTCATATACATGATATATCAATTGTTTTATAATCATTGATTTATTTTGAATGAAAATCTTTACGCATGTTTGTGTGGGTGTGGGTGGGTGTGTGTGTGACAGAGAGAGAATTATGGAGGGGAAGGAAGAAGGTAGAGAGAGAGAGAGAGAGAGATGAAGAATGTAGGAGTGAGAGAGAGAGAGATAGAGGAGGGATAGATGGAGTTATAAGAAAGGAAAAACAAAAGATTTGAGGAACAACAGGAGGGTATTGTAGCTTAAGTATAATGAAGACTCTGACTAGGAAAGTGAAATTACAGTCATCATTATGCATGAGGGCATATCCTGGCAGGCCTTCATTTTGTGTTTGTGTACGCGGGGGTGAGGATTAGCTTTACCCATACAAAGATTACTTACGGCATTTCGAAATCGAAATCATTCGGTGCAAATAAAAGGCGTCACTAATAGTAATTTTGTCCTCCTTGAATTTCTATCATTCCAAATTCAATATGGCTTTTTTCATTGGTTGAAGACGCCACAATGTCGCATGTTGAAACTTAATGTACCAAGCGATAATTTGTAAGCCAGTATAATGATCAACCCCCCGATGCACTTACGAGTACATGGATATCTCGTTTTTTTCAGATTCGCAGGAAAAGAGGTTAAAAGTAAATACAGACATCTTTCAGAGGTATCATTTCTATTTGGGGGCATGCTAGAGTAAATAACGCAACAATAAAATCCATTTGTAAGGCTATCGGACTGGATGTAATATTATATGAGGTATAATAATCAGGACGCTTTAGTATAGAAAACAAAATATAAAAGAGCTTTGATGTAAGATTAACCAGAAATATTGAGGCGAATTTTGTAAGTTTTGGTAAACACGAAGTTGTTCCTTTGCGATTGATGTTACAGAAGCCCGTCAGATACTCTTCTAGACCTTTTGATTTAAGTATTCTTATCTCATCGAAATATCCCTTTTAAAAAATTAAAATTAGTCCCTCCCGATGTTCATGTCTCCCTGTATCGCGGCTCTTCACCCCTCTGTAGTTTCTTCACGCATGTTATGCAACATGAATTCATCCCCATAAATTCAGCTCTTTAAAAAAAAAAATCTTTCTCTCGACTCACTCAGCCTTTAATTCCTAAAAAAATTATCACTGCACGTTTATCCCATCAAACCACTGATTACTGAATTCAGTTTATTGCTACCTGGTCTAATTCCTTGATCGTCTAACACCACTATGGCTAAACCCAGTTTGGTCTATTATCATTTGGTCTAATTGCCATTTCGTTCAATCATCACTTAGTCTAACACCCACTTGGGCTAAATGTTGTCTAATGATCAAATGGTCTAATGGCACTTCTTCTGCTTGGTTTTCGTCTAAAGACCATTTGTTCTATTACCAGTTCGGCTAATCAGATAGACTAAGTGGTGTTAGACCAAGTGGGAATTAAACGAAATAGGCATAGCCTACTAGTTACTGGAAATTGGACGAAATGGTAAATGGGCTAAGTGGTATTTAGACCAAATGTTTATTAGACGAACTGGTTGTAGACAAAGTGGGATTACACCAAGTGGTAATTCATCCTGAATTCAAATGAATTCTCAAATTGCTATATAATACAGGGACATCCTGGTTCCAGAAGCCTAGGGTTAAACATGTTATGCATGCTTTTGTCATCCCTCCCTTCCTCTGTCACCCCTTCGCGATCTCCTCACCCCCCCCCCCCCCCCACACACACCACCTCAAACTACCATGATTAACAACCTAATATTCTCCTGAGGCTTTGACATCTTCATCAAAAAAAATGTAGATACATTATAATTTTAGTATTTTGCCCACAGGGCATCTTCCATGTCTTCAGCCCTGTTTACACATGTACATTTTTTAATCTCTGCAAATGTTTGATGGATTGGAGATTGTTGACAGGGAGTTTGCATTAATATTTTGTCCGCCTTGTACAGTTGATTATCACAACATGCATCATTAATCTAGAAATACATTAAAGTTGATATTACATTCATTATTCATCTTTTCCTCAGCTAATTTTCTCGCGTTTATACACGTTATATGTTGTAAAACGTTTAGACATATCATTGCTTAGTATGCTCGGATGGTCATTGCTAGGTTGTTTAGCAAACAAGCCAAAAACAAAAAGCAAAAGCAAAAACAAAAACAAACAAAACAATTAACGTGTACTGTATGTTTTTTTTTTTTTTTTTTGTTTTTTAGCTTTGAAGATGGTTCATTTGGAACTTGCATCAATATTTTGACTGCTTTTAGTTATTCGTCATTACATATTTATTATTCAATTTTTCTTCAGCTAAATATTTCTCGTCATACATGAAACTTTTAGGTCTACCATAGTGTTGTATGCTCGGATGGTCTCTGCTAGGTTGTTTAGCAAACAAGCGGGACAAACAAGTAACATGAAGTATGTTGTTTTTATCTTTCTCGGAGCTTGCATTGATATTCCGTCTGCTTTGCACTGAATTTTCGATATAACATGCGTCATTGACTTACAGATTCATTTAGTCATTAGATATATATTATTCAACTTCTTCTACAGTTCTCGTCATACATGACAATCTTAGGCCTACCAGTGCTTTGTATGCTCCGATGATCTCTGTTTTTTTGTTTAGCAAACAAGCAAAAAAAAAAAAGTTAACATGAAGCATGTTGTTTTTATCTTTCCCGGAACTCGAATTAATATTCTGTCTGCTTTGCACTGAATTTTTTATTATAAGATGCATCATTAACTTGCAGATACATTTAGCCATTAGTCATTAAACATTACATAATTATGTATCATTCAGCTTTACCTCAGCTAATTTTCTCGTTATTGCTTGGTATACTCGGATGGTCTTTGCTAGGTTATTTAGCCCAAAGCGGAAAACAGATAATATATATGTTAATTTCATCTTTGAAGATGGTTGGCTCAGAGCTTGGATCAGTATTCTCTCTGCTTTGAGCTTTATCTTATCATAAAATGTATAATTAACTAACAAATACATTAAGTCATTTATCATTCAACATTTCTGCAGCTAATTTGACAATGTTAGGTCCCGCTAACATGTCTACGAGCGTAATCTACCAATTAATTACCCTTTCCCGCAATGGAGAAAAATAATGCTGTGTTTTAACGTGAACAAAATTCCCCCTTCCAATCTCGCCTTACACATACGCCCTTTTCGTTATATTTCTTCGATTAATGATCAATAATGATAATGATGCTAATAAGATCATTATGAAATGATAACGGTGATGACAATGAAGATAGTGATGATGATGATGATGATGATGAGGATGATGATGATGATGATGATGATGATAATAATAGTAATACATGTAATAATAACAACAACGATAATGATAATAATAATAATGATAGTGATGATGATGACGATGATGATGATGATGATGATGATGATGATGATGATGATGATGATTATGGTAATAATGATGATACTGATAATATTAAAACAATCATAGTTATGAGGATACACTGCTAGAACAGTTGTTTAAGAATCATTAGGTTGTTTTGAATATGAACCTACCAACACTTAATTAAAAAAGATCCCCCTATATTTTACATGCAAAATTTTGTAAACAACAGTTGGTAAGTTCATGATTTAAACAACCTAAGGAATTTTTAAACAAATGTTCTAACAGGTAATAATAACACTGATAATATTAGATATTGGTTTGTAGTAAAGCGCAAATAGCGCTTAACACGCTATATTATATTATATTATATTATATTATATTATATTATATTATATTATATGATATTATATTATATTATATTATACATTATCAGTATCATCATTATCATTATCATCATCATCATCATCATCATCATCATCATTATAATCATCGAATTAGCACGTCATACAATTCTGCACATTGTATGCACATTCTCAACTTCTTGAGGAGCATTCCATTTAGTCACTCCATATCCCAGATGGTTTCATACAGGATGTTCCCTTAAACTAACCTTCCACCTTCCTTTAACCCCCCCCCCCAAACAACAACAACAGACTTTTGGCAAATATTAACTAATCAATGATAATAGTGATGATTGCACTTATACCAACTAATACCAAAAAAACCCCAATATATAAGTATAATGATAACAAAAAACGAACAAAAAGAAAAAAAAAAGAAAGATACCCCACAAGTGCTCCAGATCAAAGCACACAAAAATGCAGCTATACATAATCCTTATACTAGTTTATCGAAGAGAGGGCTTTTTGTCCGTGGATAAAATAAAGAAACTTGAGTAAAAAGGAGACACCAGTTTTAACTGCGCTTATTCTATCTCAAGGGGGATTTTGTTCATTTGGAGAAAAGTATCTCTGTTACCAGTGGAAGAGAAGCAAAAACTATAAATTATTTGGCTTGACTAGTCGTTGGACGTTCCAGGAGTTTTGTTGAGTCTGGAAAAAAGAATTCCAAGAACCTCTAAAGGAACAAATGACTAGAAGGAATGTAATACTGTAGTGTTTAACCACAACTAAAGATTTCATCGCAGCATTTGTGGTTGTATCTCTATTTCTTTTCGATCTATCATTTTTTCAAGCATCTTTCTGCTATAAAGATTCACTGAACATTTCAAAAGCTTGGATGAGATCTGACATGAAAGTATAGTATCTTGAATTTGATGGTAGCTTTTATAGTAGAATCTAATTGCCCTAAGCCGCCCCCCCCCCCCCGCCCCCCAAAAATGAAAAAAAAAGTACTGGAAAATTCAAATTCTTCATGCGAAAGTTCTTGAATTTTCTGGAGATTAATGATAATACTGATGATAATATTCTTTTTTGTTATATTTCTTAATACTTCTCCAATGTCTCTAAGCGCTTTACAGAAATATCATCAAGGCTTTGAACCCCCTATAGGCCAAGGCCGATGCATGCCCAAGGTAGAGGTACAAAGTTCATTACAAAGGCATGAAAACATGGGCCTTGATGCTCCCCAAGGCCAATGCCGAGAACCATGCACACATGTATCTGTGTATATATATGACATTGTACAATGCTTCTCATTACAAAATGTCACGTCTGCATCCCCCTACTGAATCTCTCTCACATAATGTCAACTCTTTTAAACACCCTCTCTTCCATCCTTCTTCTCTTTTATCTTTCTTCCCTTCATCTTTCTTCTCCAGGACCACAATCACGATAGTCTCTTAACGTCACTATTATCATGGTAACCAACAGTCAGAAAATAACATTCAATCCGATTAGCCTGAATGTGAAGGTATTGTTTTCCTTTATTCTCGATACACCATAGATTAAAATAACATGCTTTGGGGAACGAAATCTTTCTATAAACGCTGCTGGTGAAACTGTAACACACACAAAACAATCCATTGGGACTTCGTTTTTGATGTGCAGTTCATTGGATATCATCTCTGACCTTGGCATTTGGTGTGTTAATGTTTCATTGACCAAACAGTGTTTATGTATACGATTACATTCAAGCTTATAGGCCATATACAAGTGATACTGATATTGATAATGAATAATTCAGGATTCTTTGACCAAGAAATATATCAGGAAAGCAATCAAAGTAAAAGAAAGAGAAATAGGGAGAGAGAGAGAGAGAGGGAGAGAATGGTGAAGAGAATAAAAGACAGGGGTAAAGAAAATGAACAGGAGGGAGAAAGGGAGAAAGAGAGAAAGAGAGGGGTTTTTATGTGGAATCCACCATATTTATAACTACTGTTTATTCATCTATTTATTTATTCATTCATTTATCAACAACAATTACAATACATTGTTTTCAGACAGTGACGTTCACATCTAAAAGGGGGGAGCATTGGTTAGCAAAATGATAAGATAATAGCACAAGCGCTAGTCGAGCCTGACCCCTAGCAAAAAAAAAAATAAATAAAAAAGAAAAGAAAAGAAAAAAAAGAAGCAAAACAATAACAAACAAACAAGTTTTTCCATTTTTAAATTTCAGTAAATGAAATGTGCAAAATGGCGAATATGGTATTATATATAGGATCAGAGCTATCTACATTATCATTATGCTATAATTCATGCTATTATGTTTTTACTGATTGGATAAAGTGATTAGATAATACTTTGACCTGTACAGGGGCTTTGAGAAAGATCTTTCGAGAAAATAGAAAAGACGCAGGGAATAGGATGAACATACAAATTATGATCAATATAAAAGTAATTATGACTAATCATGCTATCCTGCACGATATATATGCGTTTTCAAAATAGATACATGATAAATGCAACCCCGTCAATCTAAAGAAGGCGATAAAATTTACATTAAAATCTAATTACACTCGAGTAGAAATAGTAATTCAGTCATAGGTACTGTCAAAAAATGATTGACATATGCCTATAATTCAGGTATAGAAAATACAGACTAAATGCAAAATAGAATACGTGGAATTTATTCACAAAGTATTTACATCATCCAACGGTCATGCGTTCTTAAATTTCATGCTAATTTCATTTTCCTATACTTCGTTTGAAATCGCGCAAAATTGCTATTTATGAAAGATTGTTGATTTTTAAAAATATGTTACATATAAAAAAAAAATAGTCATATCTGTTCGTGAATCACAATACACATGATACAACAGTCTACAAAGGTCTAAGTCCAGTACAGAGGCGTAAAACAAACATGTCACTTATCGGTGCATGGTATATCCAGTCCCTTTTTGCGAGGGGGGGGGGGCGGAGGTAGGTCAAGTACTGAGTCACAGAGTTGTATGCACATATTGTTATGCTGGGAGAGGGGATGGTCCGCGAATCGTTTTGAAACAGTCAAGTCAAGTCGAGTAATGTTACAGTGGCATATACAGGTAATGTCAAGGTAAGGTGGCAGGGGTAGGGGCAGCTTTGTTTGACCAGCGAGACCGACCAACTATACTCCCTATTGATTGGCCCTTCGAAAAGGGGAGGGGGAGATACCAAAATTTCAAACCGGACGTCTCCTCTAGAATGTGTATGTAGTCCTGTAATATTAATGCTCGCAGTAAACATGGTAAATATCAGTAGTGTGGTCAAGTACAACCTGTTGATTTCATTTTCCAAGTAGCACAATAGCGAGGGATCTTATTAAGAATAATCCATGGTTATTTCAGAGGTAGTTTCAATAGACGCTGTTAGGAAAATCATCCGGTATGGAATGCGGTTGTATTTTGTCTTCTTTAATGTTTAGGGCAGAAAATAAGGGTCGTCGAAATCATGCCGACATCATTGGAACTGTCGAGATTCCCCCCCCCCTTTCCCCTGAATTATAGTTTGGAATAACTTTTGGTAGTAATATCAGCTCAATCACCCGATGATTATGCCAGGAAAAATGTGGTGTACCAACTTTTGAGTGAAATATCCTATTTACACATGAAAGAAATCGATAGTAACGACTTCTTCTGGATGATAATTATGATTCTGATGATGGCATTATTTACCACAATTGCTTATAGAGCATGCATTTCCTTTTTCAACTCCTTTTATTTTTTTTCTAAATTGGACAAGTTCCCCCACTAAAATGTGATTTCTCATCGATTTCAAGTATAGGTATTCGAACTAAAGATGTATGTTCTTTGTCTTTCGATATTAGATAACTGTGCTTATTAGTTTCAACTAAAAAAGAAAAAAGAAATGAAATGCGAGTATGCATTACTGCACATGCGCTATCACAATCATGTTACTTCGTGGGGGTCGACGACTCGTTGCAAAATGAATATTATACTCCCAGTCCCGTTGCACAACTAAATCAGAAGTCGGAGAAAATAATGAATAAAATATGAGGCATTTCCAGTCGAAGCCAGAGCCAGCGTTCACATGGTTAATGATCGTCAATTTGAGTCCCCGGCTCACAAATTTCCTAAATTTACCGACTTCGCCTTGTAAAGAAAACTGCAGTCCTCGTCGTAGCGGACTCACGGGCAGACGAAGATAGTGAAAATAAATAGATGGAGAGAGAGAGAGAGAGAAAAAAAAAGAACGAGAGGAACAGAGAAATAGTCACTTCTGATAAATTAAAGTTTTATACAAAAGAGGGAGAGAGAAAGAGGCGGGGGGGGGGAGGTGGGGAAGAACTTGGAAGTAAGGTTACTTAAAAGAGGGGAGCGGCGGTATTAGATAATGCATATTAGAGTCATCATGGTCACAGAGTCTTACGTTTCGTTCTGGTTACAGAGTCTGAAGGCATATGATTATGAGAAGAGAGACGCTTCACATTCCCCGCTAGAGGTAAGTGAACTTCTACATCCAGACTTACTGAGAGAAGTCTTTAAAAAAAATGTCTAAAATTTGAGTCAAATCTTTAGAAGATTGAAAAAACATCAATCAAGTTCTTGTCAAGAAATTAGTAACAAGTGGTATCGATTTTGAGTCTTTAAAATGCCCAGGATCCAGTTTCCACTGTCTCCTTTATAGCAGTCATAAACATGTCGGAAACAGAAATCTTCAAGATAAAGATAAATTATTGAAAGTAGAGTGACAAATTTTTCTCTGACATCAAAGATTCCAAAGAGTCAATCAACCCAATTTCCAACATAGTTCTTAAAAAGGAAGATAAGATATAAGGACTGCTCAGTCGGTAAGTTGTAATTCTTTTCCCACTTTCCTTTCATCTTTTTGAATAAAATGCGGCCAATTTCGAAGTCCCACTGAGGCAAACAAAGTATCAAGAACCTACTTCTGTCGAAACATATTATTTGCAGATTAAGCTCAATTTGCATGTGGGCGTGGGCGTGTGCGTGAGCGGCCACGGTTTGGAGCATGCGACAACGTTCGCACATTGTAAAATAACAACAGCAAAATGATCTTTAACTTAGTTTTACCGGAGTCAAGAAATGGAGTTCTTAAAAGGTATTACTAATATCCTACATGCATGCCTTTCTTAAAGAAGTCGTCAGCACATGCAAATACGCATGCTTTGATCGAAAATACAGCTAGTAAATTCTATTTAAACTCTAATCTGATGTGAGTAAAACAAATTATAAACCAATTACATATGATTTCTGTGCGGTTTGCTTAAAGGCATTGGTTAACATTGTTATGATTTAAAAAAATATTGTTTTGTTACTTGAAAATGGGATAAACATAAGGGTTATAGTGTAAAGATACCAGTCTGAAAGTTTCAAAGTATAATATCCACAGGAAGTATTTTTAAATATAAAAAAATGTGAACCAATGTTTGAAAAAATATACGAGGGTCGGTTGCATAGAATAGACATAAGGAGTGCGCATGCGCGTATGACTCACCTTACCGTACTGTGTGTATTGGCGTATCACGCGGCGGGAGGCACATAACGGCATTTTCAAATTCAAGCAAAGTGGTCCTCTTAGTGATTGTCTCGTGAGACGAAGGATAATAAAATCGCCGTTTGCGTCTAACTTACACTTTTTCATTCCAAATTATGGTTGGTTTCAGGTTTTTTTAGTACAAATACAAGTACTCATACACATGTTTCATCTTAGTTTGAGAATTTTTTAAATCAGCTACTCACAAAGTTAGCCAATGCCTTTAAACATGTAAGATGCATTCAGCCATTGACTGTTTAGAAACACAAAGGCAATCCAGTTCAAATCGGTCAAACTTCAGTTTTTCCGATCTGGTAAAGAAGAATGATAACAAAAAAAGAAACGGGGTCTTTTCAACATTATTCTCCTAAACACTGAGTTCTAATTTATTGAATTATAACATCCATTTGATATGATCCAGATAATGAGAAAGAGAAAAAAGTTATTTTTTTTTAAAATAGCTTCACGACAAGACGCAAATACCTATGAGAAATTTTGACACAATGATTGCCTTTGCTTCTGATTTGGTACAGCCTTGGTGATCATGGTGATAACCACTAATACGCTTGTTTGATTATTCACAAAGCTTTCTGTAAACAAATTTCATTCTGAAGCTCCCGTTATTTTCAAAATTGTGTTGCTCACTTTTTTTTATCGTGTTCATGGTTCTGCTTCCCATTGTACAACATTTCTTTAGTCCAAAATTACACCTCCGCGGGAGTCCACTTCTGGTTCCCTTGTAATGCCTAAAGTTGGAAAAAAAAAACTTTCGATAGGGGAAGGATCTTTAGCTCACTTGTGTCCTTCTTTATGGAATAGCCTTCCTGAAGACATCACACAGTGTATATAACCTCTGATTCATTCAAAAATCATGTAAAAATGTTTCTATTTAATTCTTGATCATTATTTATACGTTTTGAGCACTCCAGAGGGTATATTTGGCGCAGTATATTAAGTTAAATGTATTAATTAATTCAATTCAGGATTAATTAATCAATTAATTCATTCATTTATGTGTTTATTTATTTGCTTGTCTATTCATTTATTTATTCATTTATTTATTCATTTAATGAGTGTTTCTCTTTGTGTGCATCTGATTGGTTTTAAAACGAAATCGACAGTCACTTTTTGCTTTTAGCCAGGGAAGATACAAGGACAGACCGAGTCAGGGAGATTGTCTTCATGGTCTTGAAATAGGGTCGCTAAGTAATCGTTTGTTCTCTTATGTCCTGGTCCGAAAGTATTTTATTCTAGAGTTTTGTTTAGTTTTGTGTCATCCTAGTCTGATGTCATCGTAAGTCCTGAATCAGCATCCTTTTCATTTCATGTGCAAAATGCCAAGATACAACAAAGCCAGGGGGACATAGTTTGAAAAATAGATTGTTTTCTCACCATTGTACTAAAAAGTCACTTAGGGCCCCTGTGAAAAGGAAAGAGAGAAATCTGATCTCAAAGAGTCACAATACTCATGATACTCTAGTTGAATGCTTACCATGCAAAGGCATCATGGATCAGTAATACAGTAAGAATTTTTCCACGAATTCCGTCAACAGTACGGATCTACAGTTACATCTGCCATGTCTGCTTAGAAGTAAGACCTTCTTAAAACAAGACTCACTTGACTAAATTTTTGTGTATCAAAAGTACCATATAGCTGCCAAAGAAGTATTTAGCGGCCAACTTTTGCTAAGTTGGGTAAAAACGTTGTCTTTCTTTCACATTATATACATCAGCATGCATTTTCAAAGACCATAAACCGTAACATGATTCAACATGAATTGTTTTAAAAAAATGAATACCCATTACAAGAAAAAAGTTTGAACAAAGTTTACACTGAATTATACTGATTATTTCCCTATATATCCAAATCATATCTGTAGTCTTGGCATTTATACACAATTTGTTCAGAATCAGCTAAGAAAGTAGCCCGTGGAGGGCTAAAACTTTTGATATTGAAAAAGAAAGAAAAAAAAAAAAACTAAGAAAAAAGTGCACATTTGTAGACCGACTACATGTCCGGTATACCATCCTTTGATGTATAAAACTGATCGAATGTCATTACATCCTGCAAAATGTATTTACACTGACTATAAATTCAAATTCTTGTACTGGATTTCGTTTTGAGATTTAAAAACCCTTTGCTGTGGTGCAAATTTGTTCTTTGGATCTTGACAAAATAACCTCTCTGACACTCATAAGCAGAATTAAACTACTTTACCGTTTACTATGAATAAACAATCCTGTTTGTTCTCAAATACTTCAATTTCATGCATACCAAATTTCTCATACACGTATCATCCCCTGCTCTTCATCGATAGATACAGAAATATGGAAACATATGAAAAGATTCGACAATTTGTATAAGGTCAGTCATTTCAAGTCTATTTTCATAGGATATGAAAGTAGCAATGCTGGGAATAGTGGCTAAAGTTTCACTATATAAAATTTTCTTCTTATTACATTCACATCATAGAAAAAATCATTATTATCGCTTACTCTAATAAAATACTTAAACTCAAATAGACATTGCGTTTCCGAAGTCTATTTTACGAACGTTACAGTCAATATATGCTGAAAATGTAAATTCGGAGTTGACATGGTTCATGTAGACCTACGTGTCGTAATTCATATCTTGCAACAGAAGGCGTTGAATGTCATTTTACTTTTGTCATTAAATACACTGCCGTTCAGAAAGAGCATGACGTGCCCACAAACTATAGAGAATAGCATTCTGTTTTTGACATCTTTTGAGGACATCTCCTCAACATATCCTCATACTTTAAACATGTCAGGATGGAAATAAAAGCCCAATAATTCCCCTAAAGTTATATATTCCGCACAACATGCACAATGTCACAAAACAGTGTGACAGCGGAGAGGAGAGGGGTCAAAGCCTTACCAAAGTGTACGTGCCATGTTCTCAGTGACGTTGATTAACCTTCGCAGATTGTCTAACGAATGGTCCATGATTCACGGTTAAAGGTATCCGTGCAGTGGAGAAGTATCAGCCTTGTAACGTTCTATGAATGTTTACTCGGCGATAATGTATTTGTATATAAAATAGATAACAACTCACGACATGCAGTACAGAAATATACCATGTAAAATGACATAAGAAATGTCTAGTTCAAATGGCAGAATGGTTGTGCGCCCTCTCGGCAGCGGCAATCAAATCCGACAACCTCCGATGGTTCTTGGTCGAACCGTTCCTTTGGTAAGGATCCGGCACCCACTTCCGTTCACATCGAGAACTCATAGACATCGATTCAAGCTGCGTGTGCGATGTTCCCCTCCTCTCCTGACTTTTACACGCAATCCATTCGGGATCATAAGTCACACAGGGGAGGCAGCGAAAAGCCGCCTTGAAACCGTTACGGAATTTCGTGTTCATCCAACAGTATATGAAAGGATTGACGAAACAGTTTGACATAGAGATAAGGTGTCCAGCGAGATAGATGAGTTTGATGTAAGGAAAGTAAAGAATCGAAGAATGGATATCTTGAATCAGGTTCAGAGTGTGGATCGGGAGATAGCAGAGAGCAAAGATCAGAACCACGGTTGCAAACATCTTGACCAACTGAGGACAACAAGAGAGAGAGAGAGAGAAACAACAAATATTTATTAATTAATTTATTTTTTATAATCAGTTTTTATTCTTTTCTCTCATTTCTTTTCATTTCAAGCAAAGAATCGATTGTTTGCTGTTTTCCTAATTACGTTTCTATTAGGTTCTGGTGGCTAATTATAAAGCATGTTCAATAAAAGATAATTTTCAGATGAATTAGACACTTCGAGTGGTACCAGTATCTTGATGCCGGGATCACTTTTGATGAATATCCTCATCGTAAAACCTCTAACACTAGCGGATCCAACACTCTTAGAACAAATGGTGCTGATTAGAACCTTTTCTTGTCCCTCATTTTGAAACCTTGAAAGGTTCTTCAAAGAACCATTAAAGTGATTACACGATGGTAATTTTTTTGGGATATATGATCGAGAATAGAATTCTAAGAAAAATAACATTAACAATTTGATGATTTTCAATCGAAATCAATGAAAAGTTGACCAAAATATTGAGTATGAGGTATGACGTAAAAGTGGGTACCCAGCTTCGCGCATTGCAGTTGTGCTGCGCGATATACTGTACAATTTGTATTACACCTTGCGCGCATTTTGCTAGAATTGCGCGACAAGGTACCCACTTTTACGTCATTTTGACGTCAAAGTGGGTACCTAGTTGAAACTGGGTCACAGCTGAGAGGTCAAAAATATCCTGAAATCTTACCAAATTTTGGGGTTTCCTTGGCAACACGACTTTAAAAAAAAAAATAGGTAGATGATTTTCTGCTAATAAAAATGATGCTCTTTTAAATGAACTAACATTGTTTCAGCATTGGGTACCCCCTTTAATGATTAAAGGTTCTCTGAAGGGTTCTAAAGGGGTCTTTAGAGCCATTATTGGTTGTACATGGATCATTTTGGGTTCTTCAAAATAATATGAAGAGCCCTTTATAGAACCCCCTTTTCTGGAGTGTTGTAAAAAAAAATATGGGACAATAAAGTTATCTAAATGGCACATTTTTTAAGAGTGAAGGTTCCAAAATATTGCATGGCAGGGTCGAGCAGTGGCGCCATTGTTGTAAAAAGGCTGCGATTTCATGGGCAATGAGGTGACACCATTTCTTATGTGATGGCGTTGATTTTAATTTAAGCAGCCCAAATACGCCCTCGGCGCTATCAAAATCAAATTTGAAAAAAAGAAAAAATGAGTGGAGCGCGTCCCAGCACCACCTCTGGATCTGGCACTGTCTAATAAATATATTCAATCACCATCTCCAGCTTGTCAGAGATCACTGGTAAGAACGAGAGATTTTTAAAACAAATTAACCCCCCCCCCCCCAGCTGCCCAACTTCTAACGTACACTTGCATACCCAATTATAGGGTATATGATAAAGTATAGCATATACCCTAAATATGATATACACTTGAATACTTAATTGTAGGGTATATGATACTAAATAATAGGCAAGATAGGGATATAATAGGGTATAATGATAACTAGATTTACAAAGGACACCAGGTTGAAATATTGTCAGCACAGAGTTCTGGAATTTTTTTTTCAGTGACACTTTGTTCAAGTTCAAAACTACCAATAATGAGTCGTTTGCATTCTGCAATACTAAAAAGGAACCGTTGAGCTTTTCTTTTATAATTTAATTTTAGTAAAGCATTTTGGGTTAACGTAGAAAACTGTTTTTTTTTTTCTTCTTCTTTCACTCTTAAACTGACGCCTCATAATATATTTTTTGGCTTTACAGAAAAAACGAATGATGCACTGAACTGTATTATTGTGCTTGTAAAACAGTTATTTTTTCTAGACTGAATAAGACCTTATCCGTATTCACACAATAAAAATATAAAACAGACAGTTTGCAAAGATGAGCATTATGTTAATTTCATAATGGAACAAGAAATGAGTTTATGTTTTTATTTTTTTGAAATAGCATAATTATGTTGAAGTATTTTTATTTGATTGATGTGTAATATTGATCTGAAAATTGTGAACTTGAAACTTTTTATTTATTGTAAATGAAATAGCCCACTGAGGCAAATATGGAAAAAATATAGGGTAGGGTATACTTTCGAAAATCTCCCACTGTTTTCAATATTGGTAAAGTCTGACTAGCTCTTTAGGTGAACAAATTTAAGTTTTATGTACGCTGAAACAATAATCAGAAACAAATAACAATAACAGAACATCGTTGACTTCAAACCTGAATGAGGGAATTATTCGACTAGAAAGAGGTGTCTTTAATCTTGGATTTTAGTGTACCCATTATAGTAAGTGGGACTTTCCTGTCTACTTTTTAAATAATAAGCATCAAAATAAGAATAAATGAGCTATAAGGCAGAAACTTCAGCCTTAGCAGAGTGTAGATGTCTACATTCACCTTGCAAAATTCTTACCAAAGCTTAAAAACGGAATTAGCATAGATTTTCTGGAAACTTGTTAAATATTCAGAACATGCGGTAACAGTAGAATTGCCGACTCACAAACAGAACCATGTCATAATCCTTTTTCCTTATCTGCTTATGGGAAAGCTTGAACACCCTGGAATCAATCGCATTCTGTTAGGTGGTATTACTTGGAAACTATTCTGCAGTTGCCATGATTTGTGCATATTTAAACCTTTGCTACCTCAGTGAATGCTACAAACTTATTAAGTACAGTCTTTGCTTTTGCTTTCATTTTTGCTTTAGAGGAACCAGCCTGTACAGCAATGTTGATGACTGAGTCAATCACCAATATGGCAATTTAAAACCTTTCTAAAACAGTGAACATTTCTGAAGAGTGAATACGTACCCATATCTATCATTTCCTGTTTGCCTTATCATATGTATGAAGTGGATTGCCAGAAAGGGATTTTTGTTAGAGATTTGTCATGTGCCGTCAGAAGAACAATCAATTTTGTGATAAAAAAGAAGCCATAATTGCTATTTGTAAACTATTCTATGCGGTCCTTCATTGTTCCCCTGACTACTAAGCCTGAGGTAATTCGGGCTGGGATCTTTTGAAAAGTGTGTTATACTAACCAAAATCAAACCGGACTCAGCGGGAGAATTAGTCATTTTGTGCGATAAATGAAACGGAAAAATCATTAACCTTAGTTTTCGATTCACTCAGCTTCTTGTCTCTGTTGGCTTGAACCTCGCCGGGTGTTCTTCTCCCCCAGATCTTCCTCGCAAGGCGAATATAGACGATGGCTAACACACTCAGCGGTAAGAGGTACTGAAGAACGAGTCCCGCCCACGAATATGCTTGGTAAACCGCCAATCAGAGTCTGTACAAAAGGAGGCGGATTCGTCCGTGGCAACACGCGCGTAGATCAACATGGGCATAGCGTACGCGCCCGCAAAAATCCAAATACATATCGCGATCAATATCGTCTGCTTGGCTGTCATGCGGGGGCGTAATGGGTACATGATGGCGACGTATCGATCAAGGCTGATCGCGATCAAAGTAAAAAATGCTCACTGACACCGACAAGCTCTGTACAAATATGTGATTTTACACATGACAACACCGAACGGCCATCTCATGTAGAGCGTGGCGTACAGAGTAAGGTTCACGCACATGACTGCCATGAGGATGTCCGCCATTGCTAAGTTCACAATAAAGTAGTTAGTCACGGTGCGCATTCGCGCATGTCCAAGAACGATGTAGCAGACGACAGTGTTCCCCTCCCACACCCAAAATGCTAACCGTAGCGTAGGTCACGATGATGAGGACCTGCAACCACGGAGGCTCTCGGAAGTACCAATCTGCTTGTTCTCGAGGGAACGCCGGTGTAGGGTCACCGACATATCAGTTGTCTCGTTTTCGGCAACATACGTCATCTTGAAAAAAAAAACCCGATAATACTTCAACTCAGACGAGCGATCAGACCTTTTTTCCCCGCTCGAGCAATATCGCTGCCTAATTCGATATCACGTTCTTTATCCTTCGGCTGTATCCTGCGAATGGTGATCTTTGGGTCATTATTCCCACTCAAAGCTTTGCGACTGCACTTTCCTCTAGAGCTTGGATGCATTATTGTGCCGATTATATCAGTCTCTTCTATCGACGTTGGCCTGGATAAAGAACAAAACAGAATTAGACCACGATCAGGTTAAAAATGGAAAATAAGTTGGAGAGAGAAAAGGGAAGGAAAGAGAAAGAGAGGGAGAAGAAAGTGGCGAAATGTGTTGAATTTCAACTTTACGCATCAGAAGTGGTGATCGTTTCCAAGATAAAATGATAGTCACCTTTGATCTGTGATAATAGCGTCATAACTCTTCTCTGACCATGACGTACATAAGGGAAAACTTAGATCTGTTAGAAATGGATGTAGCCTTAGGAGCATCATACAACCATTACTGCATTTGTCGTGGCGAACTTTTTAGATTTCCGGCGAAAGACGGGGGAGGGGTTAGAGGGTGAATGACTCAAATGAAGGATCCGGACATGAGAATGTATCCCTTTCTCTCAGTGTGCCATTTGCATCACATTGTATAAACATTCACTCTACAATACGAGTGATAAGTGCTTGAACTAATTCTTGTCCAGGAAATGTCACCGTTTGTTCTATTAACTGAGACCAACCTTTTCAGAAAGACGCTTGGGTACATTTCCCTATGAGCCAAATTTGTCAACTGTATCAGTTGTGTTCGACAACGCAGATTTTTTTTATTTCATGCAGTATTTTGCCTCATAATGTCATCTTTGTATTAACAGTGATAAGTAACCTTTCTGTGTTACCAAACCTTGCAAGATATTCGTATTTCAAGTGTAACGTCGAAAGTAAGCATCTTATTATTCCGATGAAATGGAGTTTTTAAAGCGTTACTGTTTCCGAATAAATGTAGTATAGAGCAAAATCCCTAAGGGAAAATAAAAAAAAAGCTTGCAATATCGAGGAAAGAGATGAAAAATAAACGAAGCACTTGACGTTTCAAAACCCACAACGTAGAAAAGAGACCTCAGAAAGCTGACGGAGCTGGGAGCGACAGGGGCGACGCTAGACATTATTTTTTAATGGGGGAGGGGTGGGTGGGAGGGGAAGGCGTCGGTCAAATGTGAACTTGGATTTCGCAGAAAGAAAAATATAAGAGCGAAAACAGAAATTTGATAAACGCCTCGGCATTTTCAATTATCCGAAAAAAAAATCTATGATAAAGTAATGAAGGGGAAGGCAATGTCACACCCCTCCCGCCATCCAATCTTAAGAACATTCTTTCAAACGCATCTAACCATGCTAACCATGACGAATGCACACAACATGCTTAAAAGTGCTTGTAGAGTGAAATATATTTTATCGACAATAGTCATTTCAAATTTTGATTCAGACGAACGAAACAAACAACAACAAAAAATAAATTGCATTAATTCATGGATATAACTATGTAAACTGGAGGGATTTTGCAAAGGACAACTCTATGCCATTGTCAGGGATGTAGGCCTACTTTTGTTCTATGGACAGTGCATTAAATCGTCACAATGCCCTATTACTCAAAGTCTGCGAGGGTTTTATGTTTATTGCTGCATCACAGAAGCTCTGGTGTTTCTGTGATGTGAGGCTACCGTAAAGATTAGACCCTTGTTTCAATAAGGTCATACCGTATGATATGACCATAGGACTTGCCATTTTGTTCTAATGGATGCTTATGGATATTCTGTCCCCTGATTTACAGTGCTTAGTCGGAATGGGGGACAACGGAATTGATTTAACCTCATTCTGTATCAGTAAGGCGATCGGGTCAAAATGATCCTACCAGTATATGACTGTAATGATATCTCAATGGAAAGATGCCTTCACTTTGCCGAGACGGGGATGAAGCTAAACATTCAGGTCCTAGGAAAAGCGTGTATCCTATAGATATTTAGTTTGCGGAAAAATGCATTTACCTACAATAAACGAAAAAATCCTTAGTCTAAAGAAAATTATTAAAGTTGGAAGAAAGGTATATGAAACGAAAAGAATGCTAAAAGTCGTAATACATATTCACAGCAGAATGTCTTTAAATGCATATACACAAGAAACGCACAAAGTCATGAAATATGCATACACTGACAGAAGCAAAGCATCATTGGCCGAGGGTAAAAGGAAAGAAAAAAAAATATGGCAAGGTGGGGGGGGGGGGGGTAATGAGCTATCCAAGGACAGACGATACAGTGATGCCAAATATTCCTCCTAATGACTAAGGCATTTCTTTCACGGCGTCTCCATTTCATTGATTAGACAGGGAGAAGAGAGAGAGAGAGAGGTAGAGCGGGGAGAGAAAGGGAGAGGGGAGAGAAAGAGAGAGAGAGAAAACAAAAGAATAATAAAAAGATGGGCAAATGCAAGAAATCAGCTAAAA
>CM057170.1:22123404-22240579 GCA_029962745.1 Echinometra lucunter
AAATCACTTCTTTTTGTGGTTTTTGTGTTCAAGCAGGATAAGTACCTCCTACATGCCTGATAAAAAATTTTGCACAGGGAAGAAAATTGTTTTTATACTATTTCTTTTACGTCGCTCACTGGAGTGTAAAAAGAAAATTGGAATCAATATGCCGAAGTTTTTGAAGCGCATACAAATTAACAGAATGCATCACATCGTTGGGATATTGTCAGCCCTATAACCGACTGAAGCAAGTTAAGTACAGGAAAACGTTGCTGAAATCAATAAGTCATTTGAGTGGAGCTGTAGGAAATTTCAGTGCGGTTTTATCCATCCAGAAGGAAGAATTGGGAATGTTACAATGAGTGAACTAGATTATCAAGGAGGCTCGGTTCGACGAACTCGCTCTCCCTTTTTGCTAGCAGGTTGTCATCTTCACAAATCATATTTTTTCCTTATCATATCTTCAAGAGGCTCCTCCGTGTAATTTTTCTAGTAGACCAATTTCACTATGATCTCTTTTCAATAGTTATCATTGTTTTTTTATGGCAGTTTGAGTCCTCATGGGTATTTCCCAAGGAAATAGGGCATACGGTATCAGTTCACTTTCGAGGTATAATTAACATCGGAAATGTAAAGATAAGTATCACTTGAACGAAAAGGGGGAAAATAGAACATGTTAATAGAAATAGAGGACAGGGGTAATGGCTGGCTTGAAAACAGGATGTTTTTATTTTTAGTCAATTAGCTCTGCCGGGGCATCAGAGATCACGGATTGGTAAGAACGACCTCCCCCGGGTGAGCGAAATCGTGGAAATCGGCGATCTCGACGCCTAAAATAGGTTAGTTGTTATATCTCCCCCTGAAGGACGCCGCGCTGCCCGAATTGCCCGGATTGCTCAGGACTTCAATGGGAACAGTAAGTCGTGGGTGAAAACTTTTGGAATGCTAATAATGGAAGAAGGTATATCCATTCCAAAGGAAGCCTTTGATAGGTAAATTATGAAGAAAAACCTAGAAGTGAATTTATATGGAGATTTTGTTGCAGTTGTAAGTCCTGCATATCATAAATTTTGTTGACAGTTCCAAATTACTTAACATTTGATTGCGACACCGATAGTATAAAAAGATGTTTAAGTTTTTTGCAAATTGTATTGATATTAGGAAAGTTCATGACGCTTGAGCTTAGACTAGACAATGTATCAATGAAAATGACTATTTCGGTTTCAATATACTTATCATTCATTTATAATGGGTATCCAATGCGACACAAAATGATCTAATGCCTTGGAACTGCCCTTGAACACGTTGAATCTATGCTCTCTTTTAATATGAAGATATTAATGTTTGATTACATCAAGGTAATGAAATATGCCAAAAGTCTACTGATAAAAAATGAATAAATAAAAAAGAAAAAGAGAGAACCTTTTATGTCATCAATCTTGAGTGACTAGTCGTGGCGAATGACTTTCGCTTTACAGTGCTCAATCAATAGATTCAATAACACGACTTCATAAGGAATTTCAAATTTCTATTATCTGTATCGTCTGATGATGATGCGCTCTCTTTCTTCGAAGTTCAAAGCATTCAAAATGCCGAATAAACCTACGTATTTTGATAAAAATTAATATATGTTCCATAACTGCACGTACCTGGGTGACCCTTTCTGACTCTTTTGTACCAGCTCCAGAAAATGATTTTTCGATAATCAAATTAAAAGCACTTACGACATGTTAGAGTGAATTGGTAGAGCTGTCACCTACATTACGCAGCTTTTGAAGTATTCCATTTTATATATAACTGTACGGAAGGGCATAGCAAAACTCAGGGCTTTATGTATCAAAAGGTCATCATGGTCATGGATTATTTGCAAAGTGGGTCGTTTAATAGTCCATCAGCTCGGAAAATATAGAGATGCAATCATGAAAGCAAACTGAGTTAAAAAGAAAACATTTTGGGTGGGAACTATATTCTAATGAGACACAAAGGAAATTGGGTAACGCCCCTGCTTTCTAACATATATGAACTTTTTTTTTAATGAAAAAGTTCACAATCCTATGAACTTTAGGTAACTAGGCCACCCATTTCATATCTATAAGCACAAGTCCAAAGCCCCCCCCCCCCCCTCCCCGAGGAAAATACAAATCTTGTATTCATTTAGAGGATTTCATTTTGTTTGGTGTGATTTGTTTTCGCGTTCGCACGTTCATTCTTTTTACATAATTATGTTTGACATTTGATAAGCATCAGGTGACCTAATATACAACTCAATGCAGCATACGATTTCCAGTAAATAATAAACGCATACAATTTGTGAAATAGGAATTTAGGGGAACCTTTTAAAAGCGAAGCTTATCAAGTTCGGTCACTATTTATTTAAGAAAAAAGGAACTGGAGAAATAGAATTGAAGGAAATCTAAAAAAATAACTATCCGAGTATTGCTGTGCCGAGCCAATTGACTGTTGAATGAAAAAAGCGATAAAGCCAAAGACTGATTACTTTCGACGGAATATTTTTGTTTTCATGAAAATTGTGAAGACCGGGGAGGATAAAATTAATTTGGAAAATGCTTTTTCAAGGGAAGCGTGAATTTGCGAAATATGAGGAATTGTTCCCCCTCTTTTAAGCCAGGTGAATTTTTATGGATTTTGTGGCTGCTTGTTATGTTTATTCCAACTTCTAATTAGATCATAATTATGGCCCTGTAACATAAAAAAAAAAATATAATCCATCTTACGATTGATTATCTTTTTATGTTTTTTTAGTTACAGGGCCATAATGATCTTTACCCATACAGTGAAAAGTCACAAGCATTTACAAAAACAGCAACAACGATATAAACAACAACAAACCTTGCTACATTGGACAGTAAATACTACTTTGGCAAAAGGAAGCAAGTGATATTTTCATGAAAATTGACTTTTTAAAAATAATTTGGAATAGTTGAGGCATGCTTCTTTATAACCGACAAGTCACTAGTCAAAACTTTGACCCATTTTAGTGGCAAACGGAAGCAAGTGCACATAACTGCCTGGAAAACTTTCATCAAAGGAATACAGCAAATATGATCATATCTGATCATAAATTTCCATGTCGCAGGGGCTGCATGGTCAAAAATATTTTTTTTCCTCATTTTTGAGGTATTTGCACTCGTCATTTGTTTCCTTTTGCCAAAGTAGGGCGGAATACAAGATAATATTTCGATTTTTCATGCACTATGTGAGATGTTCAGATGTCTTGGCGTCTACTCGAATCAGGGGTAAATAAGTGTGTATGGACACGTCCCTATTTGACATGCACATTGCCCTCGGGACATCTGTTTTCAAGCATGCCTTCGTAGTGAGGTCCATACCGTATATCAATGGGATGCGAGGCGAGCGCTTGTTGCACTACTTTCGATCAACGCTGCAACACGTGTTCTTGAGGTGAAAATGTACCAACGAAGATATGGGGTGAGAGGTTCAAATAGGTAGAGGGATAAAGGGATAGATACAGAGTGAGTGAGTGAGTGAGAGAGAGAGAGAGAGAGAGAGAGAGAGAGAGAGATAAAGTGAGCATGAGAGAGGGAGAGGTGGTGGAGGGAGGTAATAAACGATTGGTGTAAATAGAGTCGGAAATAATAAAATAAGAGAAATCAAAGAAAGAGATGAATTGAGACAGCTAGAGTTGAGATAAAGAGAGTGAATAATGGAAGTCAGAGATAAGTAGGCGTAGATCATGTAGGTAGATATGTAGATAGAAAGAGTGAAAGAAAAGTGTGTATAGGGAAAAAAAATGTAAAAAAAAAACACTTTGTGGTTCTAAAAACCCAGCAAAGGCACAATGAAGAGATAGAGAAAGAGAGCGAGAGAGAGAGAGAGGGGAACGTAAGATGTGATGACGGTCAAATGTAAAACAAAAGGCTGAGAGAATGATAATGAAAGATAGGGAAAGAAACGAAAAAAATATGGACTAAACAGATGGAAAAGAGACAGAGACAGAGACAGGCGAACAACATGATACAGGGAGAGAAGGCAGAGGCGAGAGTTTCAGACGATAGCTCGGGTAGTGGCGCTAAAATGTTTACACTCGCAGATAAAATCAATCGCACCTTCAGCGGACACGTGATACATCTGAAAAACGAGAGTGCCGAATGAGTGACAACGTAAACCGAATACACACAGACGTCTGTGGCGCGGCGCCTCGGCCCAGTCCTCCGGCACTGAATCTTCTAAGCTCTCAAATTAATGTTTAATTTATTTTGTATCAATATTTCTTATTTCAAATTCAGATATGAATTAGTTTGGTGAGATACTTGTAGAACTAGAATTTAATTTTGATTTCAGCGCATCGTTCGTTGTGCTGGTTAGGGTTATCAACCCCCATAGCTTGCCACCAGATACGATGAAATGCATTTATCAAGGCAATCGAATATAAGTAGCTCTCCGACGGCTTAAAACGGATTACAATATTTCTACTACCATGACTATTTATATTCATGTGAAGGGAATGTTGCATTGAATTTCCTGAGGTAGGCACCCAAGTGACCAAAAAAAAAGAAAAAGAAAAGGAGTGGAGAAGTAGATATTAAGGGATGGGGCACTTGCAACCGAGGGGAAACGGGGATGAAGAAGAAGAAAAAATACGAATGTGATATATGGCAATTAAACTGGATTGTCAAAGAAAAAACATCCCGTCATACTGATATAGAGGAAGGAGTAGAAAAGGAATGAATAAGATAAAGGAAAATGATCATTGGGTAATTCCTCTCTTTCGTCATGTTTGTGATATGGTAATGGTGTCCTAACTATTGGTTTTTATCCTAAGTTGAACGCATTAAAGGTTGACCAAGTGTGAGGGCGTTGTACTTGTAACATAATCTCCATGCGGTTTGTTCACCCACTCATCTTATAGTCGGGTTATAAAAACATGAATATGTGAAATAAAACCAAACAAAACAAAGAGACAAAAGCTTTGTATAAACCAACGCCTACGAAATGACCAGGAGATGAATGAATGAATGAAACAAAATAAAACTGATATTGATCATCCACCAGAATTGCGCAAATACCGCAAGGCCTACTGGTATTTACAGAATGTGTCATATACCTTTCAATTTTGTTTTTCTGCTCTGTAATCAATTCCTTAGTATGTCCTACACTGGACCCTTTCAATGTATGACATTCTGGAATCTGGACTGCAAGATAATCCTTTTTGCTTAACAAGTGGGGGGGGGGGGGGGATACTGAAAAGCTACGAGTTTCCTTGAAAAAAAAAAAACTCCGAACGATATTTGTGATCAAGTGACATATACAACAGCTTTGGCAACTCTCGTGGAAATAAATACATGTGAGATCTTTGATTCATGCTACGCTGTTATTCTCTCAACAATTTCAAGAAGAGAGGATGCGCCATGTATATGAATCCAACATTAGTTTTTATTAGTTTATATATATATATTTATGGAAGTGCGTTGTCCCCCTGCGCAGAAGCTCATTCCAAAATTTTTAAATTTCACTTCCACTATTCTGTCTACCAGGAAAACATTTGATAAGTGAAAGTTTGTAAGACTTTCCAAGAAGGAATGGGGTGAGAGGAGGAAGATGTTATATGAGAATGGGAAAAAGTTGCGAATGCCCCAAAATTTCTTAAGGGGTAACTAATTTTGGAGATGCTGGAGACAAAAAAAAAGCAAAAAAAAAAAACCAAAACAAAACAACCCCCCCAAAAAAAACCCAAATGAAATGGGGCTATACCCATGTTATTCCAAGGAAAGCCTTCAATTTCTTTTGACTATCACCACATGGATTTATACATGACAAACGCAGCTTATAGTAAAAGGTCTCGTAAGAACGAATTTCCTCTTGGTTTATATTAAAGACGGTCTCCTGTGAATCGAAAAGCCATGTGCTTCAATGCGGTCGCATCTCAGAGAGAGAATGATTGAAATCGATATTTGTTTGTGCCTGCGAGTTCAACATTTGCGTAAATCCAAATCGACTAAACATAAGCAATTTCAAGGGCACATGCAGCTATTTCCAGCAATGTGTGGAAATGCAGAACCACCTCTTTTACACGCCCATTTGCATAATAGCAATGACATAATGGGCATTTAGTTCCGGAGGTTACCTCAGAATGCAAGGAAATTGCATATAGACATGTATATATATAAAAAATCTCACTCGACTATAACTTTTTGCTTCCCTTATTATTTGATGACAGGAAAGCCATACCTCTGATAACTACCATTACTGCGACAATCAATAGTGCGTCGAATAGCGATTACTGAAACAAATTAAAGATAACAATAGTAACCATACAACAACAAAACACGTTTGACCGTGTACCGAAGAGAACATTATACATGTTATATGCGTACCTTCAGCTAGGCTAGATCCCATGCGGATCTATGGAAATTGAGTTGGTCTCTCTCTTCATTGGAAAACCCAATATCTCTTAAACATTTGTTCATTTCAAAGTCCAAAAACTGAAAACATGCAAAAGTTGTCATTTTCTTTTTAGATACTATGTCCCTTTTCACCCCACCTCCTTCTAAAAAAACCTGTATCCGCCCCCGGTTCAAACTACACATTTACAGTTTGACCGTGTACCGAAGAGAACATTATAGGCATACCTTCAGCTAGGCTAGATCCCATGCGAAGTCTGGAAATTGAGTTGGTCTCTCTCTCCTTTGGAAAACCCAATATCTCTTAAACATATATTCATTTCAGTGTCCAAAAACTGAAAACATACAAAATTTATCAATATCATTTTAGAAACTATGCCCCTTTTTTCTCCCTCCTTTAAAAAAAAATCCTTTATCCGCCCCCGGATCAAACTGCACAAATACAAATAACATACATCTAACAACATCCATTGCAATTTTAGAGAAAATGCTGTGGGGCATCTGCTTGCGTCAATTCAAATGAAGTTTAGTAATTTAGTACATTGAAAAATACGGAAAACGTTTGTTTTTATCAAGATGCAGACAAGGCCTAAAAGAGATGATAGAATTTAATAAAATAATAATCTCTAAAAAATGCTTTTAGAAAATGATTTTTTTTCTTGACTGATATATATTTACTCTAACTCTCAAAGTGCATTTATAATGTACATTTCATATTGAGAATTAAGTTCTTTCCAGAACTTATATGTCTTTTTTCTTCTTTGGACAAATTGATGTTCTTGTGTGTAATCTTGTCATTACATTTCTAACGCTGTTTAGCTATCTAATTCCTTCGAATGACATAGATAATTCTACCAGGTCTACCATAAGAGCAATAAGAGGATTAGAGCACATCTTTGTTTATTATGACCATGGAAACGCACTCATACAATATAAAGATTTTGTAATTAAGGTTCTATCAGCGGACACTAAAAGCATTAGGAGAAGAAGAAGAAGAAGAAGGAAAAGAAGAAGATGAAGAAGAAGAAGAGGAGGAAGAAGAAGAGGAAGAAGAAGAAAGAAAGAAAAAAAAAGCGTTGTGTTCACATTTTGACATCGAAGCAGAAACTATAAAATTAGCTGTTAATTCAACAAAGTTTATACGTAAGGGACTTGTGCGTCTTTTTTTGTATGGGCATGCATGTAGTTACGTTCCTCTTGAAATGAAAGGTTCGGCTTCGATATGGCACTCAAACTTTATGGAACTTTCTCTTACTGTGTACCCACAAACTTCACCTGGGTCCATTGGCGTAAATCCCGGGGGGATGGTGTGTACAAATATCCCCCCACTTTTTAAGGAAGAAAATGATATTTCAATTAATCAGTTTGTACAATTTTTGATGATCTGTCATAAACGACCATCATATTTTAAAATTTCTATTTGAAAATGCGATTAAAAACCAGAAAAGTGGTTATTTTTGGCTCGCTCGCTTCGCTCGTTCGCAAAATAAAGATTAGAATGTGTGTAAGAGGGTCTATTCGGGGGGGGGGGGGGTAGGGGTGTGTGTTTATACTTAAAGTGTGAGTTCGACGGAAAAAAAAATCGGCAAGAAAGTCGATCATACCCCCACTCCTCAAAGTGGATTTACGCCGGTGCCTGGGTCGAGAGGGGCAGATGTAGATTTATGAGTTTCCAAAGGACATGTATTTATCACCTCTATCATTGGCATGGATGATGTATGATGTGATAACCCTAAAGAAGGCTCCCTCATAATACCGAAAGGTTTGGATTGTTGCTGTTTGTTTTCTTTTAAAGGACTAAAATCTACCATTGTGCCATTTATACCAGTGTTCCAGTAATCCTAGAAGTCGACTTAAATCTCTTCTTTTGGTTAAGTGTGGGAGATTTTGAAAATTAAGAAAAGAAGAAAATGACGCAATGTAGACACAATCGGAAACGCTGAAGGTCCCGTTTCCTTTTTTTATCCAATAACGGCCCAAAACCGACCGACGATTTTCGTTTGCTTAGCTTTGAAATCAATTTCTTAGAATGACGCCACCAGCCGATGCCAGCCGACATCCGACTCAAGATATTGACCATTGCCAAGCCTTACATTTCAGTACAAACACAGGGCCATTTTCTATTTTCAGTCTTGTAGATAAAAAAGGAAGTGGTCGAGAACATGTGTTAATTTACACGGGCTGTACCAACAAGAATCTCGACATGCTCGAAGAAGAATTTGGAAGGATATTGCGGTAGAGTATATTGCACGAAAATTAATCTGCATGAAAAATGTGAAGGATGATTACTAACCATGATTAAAGGGTAGGTCTAGAATCTCTTACCAGCAGATCGCTAAGTGCACTGACAAGTGTTATGATAATAGTAGTAGAAGTAGTAGCAGTAGTAGTAGCAGTAGTAGCAGTAGTAGCAGTAGTAGTAGTAGTAGTAGTAGTAGTGGTAGTAGCAGTAGTAGCAGTAGTAGCAGTAGTAGTAGCAGTAGTAGCAGTAGTCGTCGTCGTGGTAGTAGTAGTAATATTAGTATTAGTAGTAGTAGTATTATCAGTAGTTTATTAGTATAGTAGTAGTAGTAGTAGTAGTAGTAGTAGTAGTAGTAGTAGTAGTAGTAGTAGCAGTAGTAGTAGCAGCAGCAGCAGCAGCAGCAGCAGTAGTAGTAGTAGTAGTAGTAGTAGTAGTAATAGTAGTAGTAATAATACTAATAATAGAAGGCAAGCTTGCTTGGGGTAGCTCATATCCTGCGGAAAGTCTTGAATTAGAAAGAGAAGTGAACAATGAGAAGAATACACTATAAAACAGATAACCCTAGATTTCTGGAAGAAGTTTTGCCCCCTCCCCCCAAAAAAAAAAAAAAAAAAAATGCAAAAAAAAAAAAAGAAAGAAAAAGAAAAATGCAAAGTGGTCGAGAACATGCGTTAATTTACACGGGCATTACCAACAAAAATCTCGACAAGCTCAAAAAAGAATTTTGAAAGGTTCGGTTGCTGTTAATGCCAACAGAACATCAAGTTGTGGAAAACGTGATACTACTTCTACTACTACTACTACTACTACTATTACTACTACTACTACTACTACTACTACTACTACTACTACTACTACTACTACTGATAATACTAATAACAATAATAATACTGATGATGATGATGATGATGATGATGATGATGATAATGATGATGATGATATTGTGTTTACCACGGGCAGCCTCTTCAGTACTATGAACTGTTTTACCATTGGGCTGGCTTGCAATCATCATTACCTCGGCTTTAACACGAGAGAGTTAGAATTTAGAGTTAGAGTTAGAGCTAGAGTTAGAGTTAGAGTTAGAGTTAAAGCTAGAGTTAGAGTTAGAGTTAGATTTAGAGTTTTCATACAGATGCACAGGATGGATAGGCCATGTGGACTTTGGGGGAGCTTTCCCGAAGGGCTTCACGATATTTCGGTTCTGCCAGGGGTCGGTCGATTTGTGGGTTGAATCCCGGTCGCTATACGTTGAGCGAGCCGGCCGCACCAGATTCCCCAACCATGCCAACATGATTTCGTTCCCAATCCGTCCCTGCTTTATACGTCTCTTGATTTTGATTTTTTTTCCTTCTTTACTACCAAACTTTTTTTCCGCCTTGAGACAGTCTCTTAAACATGTTCAACATACGAGATTCTTTGCTCTGACATTTTATTTCGGTAGAGTAGTTTGCACGAACATTAATCTCCATGAATAATGTGAAGAATAATTCTCGAAGGCCATGTCCAAGTCATTTTTGTCATTCACCCATCAATTTACCCATGCGTATGCACTAAAAATGCTGTCGTGATTGCATCATATTGTGTTGTATTTATCTAATCGCGGTAAAAGCATTGTCATACATGTCAAAAGCGGGCTGAAATGCACGCTTTTTAAAATTTGATTATCAGAGTTTGTCAGATTGCGGAACGATTTTTCCCTTTCTCTAGGAATATTCGGCGTAAAGTCACTTTATAAAGAATATATTCTCACAAGAACGGACCGCTAGAACAGTATTCGTCTTTATTATTTTCCAAAGTAGGCAAAAGCAAAATGGCAAAGGAAGATATAAATTGGAAAATGGGGCGTTTTATGACAACGGCTGCAATCATTTATTTCTTTTCATATCCAAGAGGACATGTCGTGCCGAATGAAAAGTGGAGTACTGAAAAATTTAATTCAATATATGCATTTACCGCACAAGGAATCGGCCAGTTTAATTTCGATCACGGCCGTCGCTTCGCGTACTTTATTAAGTCAAGGAATTTTCAATATCGCTGTTCCTGTAGCCCTAATGGAAAACACATAGAGACGAAAAAGGGAGTATTGTTTTTATTCAAATTTCAGTGATAAAGTCCGCGAGATTCATCTTTGGAGAATCGTGACAATATCCTTGTCACGTCGGTGCCGGATATTAAAAGTTGTACAGGACAGGTGTAAAACGCTATTGCTGCATGGAAAGTCTACAATATCACTTTCTATGTTCTCGGAAGCGGACACCAGGAAATTATGAGATTCAATACCTTCCAGGATATGAGCTAGAAGATAGATCTAAATTCTACTCTGACATTTAAAATGATTTAAGACAGAAATACTTGCTTTAAAACAGATTGACATCTAGTAGTGCCACAGAAAACATTTTAGAAAGAAAACTTAAAAACTAAAATAACAACAACGAAAGAAAAAACAAACAAACGAAAGGTAGACGACGGATAAAAGGAAGATGTTCAGATTTATAATATTTTCTGTTTCTTGTTTTCCCCCTCATCTGAAATGACTGCAAATTTGAAGTCATATTCTTTATGGATAATGCGTTATGGATTGCAGGTGCGAAGCTGTAAATAAATTTGTACTCTTGTATTCCACAAAATATGAAACAAAAAATCTAGGGACAGTTGGATGTTGGTAGAACTTTCATATTCAATCGTAATTTTAGAGATTTTGAAAGCCTATGAGATAATATTAGCTAATCATCTCTGTCCGAATATCAGAATATTATATTTTGCTTTGCCTGCCGCCCCTCCCTCTAAAAAAAAAAAATAATAATAAAAAAAAATATTGCTGCGCTTAAGTAAAAGAAAGCAAAGAAGAATAAAACATACGCAAATTATTGGAAAGGGTTGACATTTAGTAGTCCCTTCGGTTTCCATAAATCCCATTTCAAATAAACACAACACACCCCTAAAACAAATCTCTTCAATTTCAGGATCTGGAACTTTTGAGGAAATCTGAATACAGAGCCATGTAGCTGCACTTCTCAGCTTTATTCCAAGTGAAATTCAGGGGAAATAATTGATTCACGCTTCATTGAGCACGCATATTAACTGTCACAAGTCTTCGTGGGGAGTTGATTTTATTTTGATGAAAATCCCGATGTTTTATGCTTCAGTGAGCACTAGAGATGAGCAAATTATGCAAATGAGAAGAAAGTTAAGGGCTTTGTCCTTGCTCTGTTCCGTATCGGATATTTGATTTGGCAAAAGTTCCAGCTGGTTAATGACCTCATGAAGGTATGTGTAAAATTCATTGCAATAACTCACGATAGAATGAACACAAATCATCAACGAAAATGCCCAATTTCACTTTTTGCTGAATATTGATTTGCTCTATGTAATATTGAAAATATGCAGTCAGGAGGCAGAGGTGTGATTGAATGTCCTTCCTTTAGTTAAAACTTCTTGACAATGGCAATGTAGGTCTGTTTGAGTTCATATTAATTAGGCATTCAATCATGAAAAGCGCGGACATTAATTCAAACCTCCGCCTCCTTATTTTCTGAACATACTTTCGGTGATGGATGAAATCACTATTCAACACTTGTGAAATTTGGCATTTTTTCGTTGATGATTTGTGTTCATTCTACCGTCAGTTACTGTTTTAAAATTTACACATATCTTCATTGGGTAACATACAAACAGGAACTTATGCCAAATTGATTATCCGATGCGGCACAGAGCAAGGACAAAGCCTTAACTTTCTTCTCATTTGCATGATTTGTTCATCTCCTGTACTCACTGAAGTACAACTCATCGGGATTTTCATTAACAAAAATTAAAAATCAGATTATAGTTGACTAAGGTACTTCAGCAGGTTTAGTGAAAAAAAGGGCAATTCCTGCCCCACGTGCACTTTGAAGCGTGAATTTTGAATAAAATACTATGAGATCAATGTTACTTATACAACAGTCATATACATGCTGACAAAAAATATTCAGGTGATTTTTAATGCACAACTAAGAACAAAGCAATACTTATTTCATGATTTTAATCCGGTGATATCTATGTTTTTATTTTGTGTTCATTTAAACATGAATTAACAGGTATCGTAAATTTGCCAAAGTCGATAGCGCTCTTCCAAAACATGAATTCCATCGCATTCGATCAAATTTACCACGCAAAAGATGTAAAAAAACTGCATTTTTTTCAATTTTCATCCCGTGCTCATTCAGCTGGAGTGTGAAATATGGAGTACAAGTCATTTGGTATGCTATGGGAGCATACAAACCGTATGTTGCGTGCCTCCTTACACTGAAAATTTGATTTGATCTGATTTCTTCAAATTACAGAAAATTATGTTAGGGGGAATTTATTTTGTGTGTGGGGGTGTTTGTGTGTATCATGCTTTATATTTTACAAGTTTAATCCCCGGACTGTGAACCACAAGGTCCGCGGTTCGAATCTAACCGCGGCCCTTTGCCCTTTGGCAAGACACATTAATCTACATTTGCCACTATCCACCCAGGTGTAAATATGTACCGGCCGGAAGGAATTCGTATTGTGCTTTGAGCGCTGAAATTGATATCCTATAGCTGAACCGCCGTAATAGAGCGCATTGACCGTTGACATGATTGAGTACCTTGTTTGGTGGATACGTGCGCTGTATAAGCATCCAATATTATTATTAATCTACCTCCTCCTAATCCGGTGCTAAAGAGGTGAACCAATAAGACACTAGATCAGTCCCTGGTCGAACTAAAACACGTTGTACGGACCAAAGGAAAGAACATCAGGGTGGAAGAATATTGTTTTAATGTATTTATCGGGTCCTGAACTAGTTCCGCAGATGGGGGATTATGGTTACCAATACATATGATACCTTCAAATTAGGCCGTCGTATTGATCATCTTAAGTGATACGGATGCGAGTACTTTAAGCCTTGTAGGTCGAGGTACGCCTCCTAAAGAAGTATTGGGTGAACGTACTATCTAGACCTGCATTACTCTTGACTTTCCCTTGCTATAAATTCGCCCAGATGTGCCGAAACGCAGGCTGATCCGTCAATGGATCTGACTACGCGCGTGTAAAAATGTCTAGGATTTCTCCCACATCAACCTAATTGATATAAACTTTTCCTTGCACACCTCCAACCACTGATTATGGTGACAATGACATGCGCGGGAGAGTATAAATTATTTTTCATACGTCAGTTATCCAAAAAAAAAAAAATAAACAAGTAAAAAAAAAATCCTAAGTGAACAAACTTTTGAAGCCTAGAAACCTGGAAAACATAGGAGCACCGCTTACGACCGTCAGAATGCGTAGTGGCATAGCTTCTTTATGGAGCATGGTGTAGGGCGGGTACCAACTGAGTTGCAATTGAAAAATTAAGGAGAAAAAGAAAAAAAATAAGAAATAAGAAAAGGAGAATGTGGAAAAGAAGACGATCTCAACCCCAGAAACCCCATGTCCTAAGCAACAGTCTTGCTTATGTGCGCTTTTATCCACCAAGTAGGCTGCCCCCTCCCTCTTCGAATAATGCCAATGCCCCCTAAGTAATATGCACACCCACGCTTTTTAAACTTGTCTTCAATGTGAGTCGGCACTTTATTTTGGCTTTATAAAATTTCAAGATAAAGATGTAACCCAACCTAAAGTTTTATTCATCTTTTACAACTTAGAATTGGTGAGAGAGTAAACAAAATTAATATCAGAAATCAGTTTCTGAAGGCGGGGGAGAAAACACTCAATCATCAACAATCGGTGATAATTCTGACTGAAGGGCAAATCGATACGTTTTGGCGCTCCCCAAAACGGCGCTTGCATACATGTAGAAGGTTCTGTCATATTTTCTTGCTCTCGTGTTGCGGGGTTATCAAAACACTGTTAATGCATGTCACTGAAGAGAAATGATTACAGAAAGAACCACTACTAACAAAATCTCTGACCAGTGACGTCATTGTCCACTAAGTCGTTTGAGACTGAAATATGCCATGGACACTTACATTAGGAATGGCGCATGCAGTACAACAATAAACCTTTGAACGGAGGTCCTGTCCAAATTGCTATCCAATCATTTTGTAATAATGACGGCATCATGTCCGTGAATAACGTTATATTTCTATTTTCATACACCGCTGCTGCAAATCATGATAAAAACAAGACCCGATACACAAACAAGAAACACGCGGTAGAAAGGCAATCTGTCGGAGATATGGAGTAAGAGATTGATTTATATTGTTATATTGAACCGTTTGTGCGAGGAGAGTATTGCATTGTGGCACAATTTTGTCTGACAGTCAGTAGGTGGTAGAAACCATTTGATGTTAGAAACCATCAATTGTGTGTGGAATTATATTTGGAAAATTTCACTCTCCTTTATATACCTATGGCTTTAATCCGGGGGTGGAGGTGGGGTATAATTCGTCGTCGTTTTTAGGAAATGACGAATCTGCGCACGTGTGCAGAAAGGCGCGTAGGAGAAAACGTTTTTATGAACCGTTGAATCGTGTTTGAATGGCAAGTGCTTCCTTATTTTGTATTAATGTGCATGGCAATATAAACCATTTTAAAATTGAAGTCATAACGTTTTTAATGTATATATGGATACACGAAATTATGCCAAAAACACAACAAACAAACTAAAGCAAATTCCGTTAAGAACACCTAAGTCAATAATTTGTGTTTTCCTCCAATTCACTTTTCTGCGCACCGCGCACAAATTTGCCGGTTTAAGTAAAACGACTTCCAGTTATAACGGTTATATCCTCCACTTTTTTAGAGAGCGCAGGGGGTGGGGGTGGCAAGAACAAATATACCCCACTTAAGAAATATTATTTTAATCAATCAGTTGTTGAAATTTTTGATAAATCTTTCATAAAAGACAGTTTAAGTAGTACAATTTCTATTTCGCGCTAGAAATTTCGGCAAAAGATACCGATCATTCCCCCACTCCTCGAAACAGATTAGCGCGCGTGACTCTACTGCTTAATACTGCAGCGTTTCGTGACAGAAGCATCAGTTGTAATGAGTTCGCTACCAAAAACATTGTCTTGCTCTCTAAAATCTTAACCCCCTGGCTATCCTAGAACCAGGTGACCCTATCAACTATCTCACTATGGGAATATAAAAATACAGTGGTGATTGAGTTAACAAACTTTTCATCTCCCTACCAGATGGCCACTATGACCAGCTTGAAGTTCACTTCATCCAACATCATCTGTTTTATTAATAGTAAGACGGTTTTGGAATTATTTAAGGATTGGACAACTGCTAACTAATTTATTTGAAGATAAGCGGAGAAGAAGGCACTCATGGTGAATAAGCAATCGCCTTTCATTAGTATGCATGTATTACCAGGGTATAGTGTATTCATTTATTTCTTGTTCAGAAAGATACACTGCCCACTCAGACAAAAACAATATATAGTTCATAAAAAACTTGACCTAAATTTGTTTTAGCCTAATGCGACTTGCTGGCATTATAAATAAATGAATTAGAAAATAACCACGATTCTTTTTCCCCTGATTTTTCAAAGATTCATTTGGCCAAAGATACTGTACTTATTACTAAATTAATTGCCTCGGTTAATATATAAACTTTTAATCACTTTCGTGTCCCAATGTGAAATATTACGTAAAGTAGATGTATGCTTCCATCGGAAAAATGGGTAAGTGATGACTAGAAGCTCATTATGGGTAGATTTATTCCAGACTAGCAGACATTATCTAAATGTTAGGAATCCCTCTGCCATTTATACCCCAAAGGGGTAAATAAACTCCACCACACTTATGCATTCCCAGGCTAGCAATAGCGGTTGTCACGAGTGTCAATAAAACCAAGTTTCATTAATTGAAAAGGTTGAAGATAGTCAAGCATTTAAGAACGTTTGACTGGCAAAAGGAAAATAATCACTGCGTCTCTCGACTCCTCTTGTCAAATTCGAGATCTAGGCAATGGCTGCGTGGACACAACCGAATAAAGGTGCCCCAAAATGTAAATGTAAGCGGTTTTTTTTTCTTTAGCTTTATTCGGAATCTGCCAGAAAATATTATCATGATAATTGTTCCAGGAAAAAAAAATTCTGCACATATATAATTATGATTTCTTATACATTTGCCCCGGGCGCCGCTCGATAATTGGTCTACGATTTTGCACTCGACAGGCCGGACGTTATAACCCGGGCAGCAACAGAAAAAAAAATCATGAACTTGAAATTCATTTTCTGAAGTTACCAATAGAAAATTTTTAAAGAAACTTTGCAGTACAACGAAAGAAAACGAGAACATTGCTGATAGACATTCCTTTATTCATGAAAGTGACAGAACGCACTTCCAAATTCGGTGTACCTGTTTTTAATCATTAATAAACAGAGGTGCAAACATATTTACAAACAAAACATAAGAAAAGGCTTATGCAATATTTTCCTACTTATACGCTTACACCAAAGCCCCCCCCCCCCCGCTCCAATTTAGGGGGCATTGTATAGCTGGCTACTGGCGAAGGTGTTTGTGTTCACATTATCTACGATTATAGTGTCATTTCCATGTATCGGCTCTCGGCAGGCAGGGACAAATCCGTACAGAGGCTACTCGGATATTGTACGGAAATCGTGCAATTTCAGTTCAGCTGCCGTGCGGTCTCCCTACGGAAATCGTATGGAGCCCGTATGGCTTCCGTGGAGAGGTCGCGCAGAGATCTGCCTCAACTGGATGTACGCCGCGGCGCGGCGGCGCTCCGCTCTGAGCCCAAAGGTACGTAGTATGCATGGCATCTTTTCTTCTTTGACCTTTTTTTTAAATTTCAAAAGAACGAGAAGAGTGATGCAGAACTGCTGGGTATGGCCATTACATAAGCCCTGCCCATCTGGAAAACAAAATGTTTGGCAGGTCTAAAAGCGGCTGGAGAGCCATGTTGCCGGAGCTGTGGCGTTGCCGCGGGAATTGTCCTATATCATGGGGTAGGACCTACTTTTCCCTATGTCGTTCTTCATTAAGGTCTTTTCTACCTCCTTTCTTAACATCTCTTTTTACTTTCGGCGGTAGCTGGGCTAACCCCTCCCATTACATTTGCTGGATCGCTTCATTCTTTCCTACTTTCTAGATTATGAGATAAAAACCTGAATTCTTCCAATCTGTAGGTTGCGAATTTATGCTAAGTAAACTTTTGCATGGTTCATTTGCACCTTTGCCGTGGTCTCTTTTAGATAGCATAAACTGTAAATCTTTACTGAAGGAGATTGAAAACAAATACTGTTTTGTTGTGTTTGTTTTTGGTGCTGGAATGGATGTATTCGCTAAAGATTTATCACGGTAGTGACGTCACAACAGCTACTAGCACATTATTTCAGCTTTCATGATGACAGTCTGTCGACTTCATTGGCACACATACATCGCAGGCGGATTTACGTTACCAATACATGCACATACTTGTAAATGTTATCGCTTCCACAGGCACCAGGCACCCCGAGAAATCCGCAGCAACCGGATTTGAGCGTAATCCCCAAAAGCTTTCCTTAGAGCCCGGGATCTAAACCGAGATTCCATTTGTTGGATGCGATTTCGATTTAAAACAACAACTCGAAGCTAAAAGACACCTTGTAGTTCAAATTGAAAATGACGTGCCATCGTTTATTCCTTTTTACTTGTTTATATTTCAATATTTTCATTTATTTTTTTTCCTGTTAAAGAAAACACGTGGCCTTTTCCCCATTGGTTGCCGAGCATTCATGTATCTATTCAAGAAACATCTTGTTTTCTTTTCCCATCTTTATGTATTACTAAATGAATAAGTCAGCAAATAAAGAATGCCAACTTGGCTTTCAGAACTGGAACATATCTGAAGCTACTATTAGATACCATAAGATGTATTTTCAGCAAACTCCAGAGGGACGAGCCATTTTTCTTTTCTGCTATTATTGACACTGTCACTGTGTCAAATGCCCCTTCTCATCCTTTTCTGTTCTATTCCTTTTCTTTAAACGATTAATCTCCATCGCTTTCGAAGCTCGGGGAAATGTCATGTAAGCGCAATACAAGGTCGTGAAACTCGCCAACGTCGAAACCTGAAATGCAGTTGTTACAAAGTTCACAAACTAGAAGAGGAAAAGATAGATAGATAGGTGGAGAGAGAGAGAGAGAGAGAGAAAGAGAGAGAGAGAGAGAGAAAGAGGGGGAGGGGTGGAGGTGACGTAGAAAGAAAACAAATTCAGTATAGAAGATGTAGAGGGTGACAGGGTAGAGAAGTGAGAAACGTGAGAAAGAGAGAGAAAGAGACATAAAATGAGAAGTTAGAAAAAATAAATAGTTAAGAGAGGGACTGGAAGGGGTGGGGACAAAAGAGAGCAGTGAGAACTGTGAAGAGCAATAAATGAACAGAAGAATGATCAGATAGATGGAGAGAAGAGAGAGAGAGAGAGAGAGAGAGAGAGAGAGAGAGAGAGAGAGAGAGAAAGAGAGGAGAAGGGGGATAATAGAGAAAGAGGAAGGAGCAGGAGAGGTGGGGAAGAGACACAAATGAGGGTCGGCGAGTGGGTTACCGAGAATGTTTTTCGTCAAGATACTTAGGTGTCCTTAGCCTTCCCATCTTGTAATAAAGACAGAACGAGGAAAGATTGCACCGCCTTATTGCTGTTCTGTACTCTGCTACTCTGCAACTAAAGGCACGATGGAGAAAAATTAAGAATCTCTTCCCATCTCAACACATTAGGGGAAGAATGATCATGTCTTGTCTTCTGAAATAGGTTGAAGCAATTGCTTTTAGCCTCCCTTAACCCCCGTTCCTTTCCTCTGACGGTGAAAACCCAGGCTGTCAAAGAAACGTTTTCCTTAAGTGCATAGCTGTTGACATAGATCGCCCTTGTTTAAGTACACGTAGAGGAGGAACGTCGGTGGGATACAATGCAAAATGATGGGGAAAATGTTATTTGCAATACGAGACAACTCGTCTCTCCTCCTTACGGGTTCTCATTTGTATTTTCGAATGCGGTATAGGCCTACATTAATTGACCCTCCAACATAAAGGTGCTCTGGTCATTGTTCCCTATGTTTGGGGTATTTACCTGATAGTCTGGTATGAACTTTTTAAAAGGCATTGGCTAACTTTGTGAGCAACCGATTTAAAAAAAAAATCTCAAACTAAGATGAAATATGCGTATGCGTACTTGTATTTGTACTCAAAAATCCTGGAACCAACCATAATTTGGAATAAAAATTGTTAGTAGGACGCAAACCGCGATTGTATTATTTTTCGTCTCAGAGACAATAAATAAGAGGACCGTTTTGCTCGAGTTCAAAAAAACCGTTAAGTGTCTCCTTCCGCGTGATACGCCAATACAAGCAATACTGTCTGGTGAGCCATGCGCGCATGCGCACTCTCACGTCTAGTCTGTGCAACCGACCCTTACATATTTTCAAAGATTGGTTCTCATTTCTAATACTTAAAATACTTCCTGTGGATATTATACTCCGAAACTTTCAGACTGGTAATTTTGTACTATGGGATAAAAATGTTTATCCCATTTTCAAGTAACAAAATTAGATTAAAAAAAAATTATAGCAATGTTAACCAATGCCTTTAGAAGAACGACGAGAAGTTTTGATACGATATCAGCCCCCGGGACCTTTATTACTAGGTTTTTTTTTCTGTAAAGAAAAAAAAATTGGGTTTCGAATACATGTTGTACAGCCTGTACTTATTTCATATTTTCCTTTTATGAGACAACAGCTTCGTCTTGTCATGTTTGACAATATTGGAGGATTATTTGCTTTTTAGATAACAATCACCGTCCATGCAGGGTTGATATCATCTCCATTCAAAAAGTTTTCACATAAAACCATTGAGAGATATTAGATCGAAGTGTGGGATGTGTGGATAGATAAGTGGAGAAATAGGGATCAATAGCAGCTTTGGATGAGCTCTTTTGAGCAGCTGGGCTGGGTCTTAGACCACTTTTATGGTGACCACAAGAGCTGAGTCAAAGAAATAATTAAATTGGTCAAGTATATAATTAGTCTCGTTTGAGGTCATGATTATAAAAGAAAATCGAGCCTCAAAATGTCAATCCATACTTTAACACATAATTGTATTGGGAAATGATGACTGGCTTGTGAATTTCGGTGTGCCCTACATAAATAGCTCTATCATTTCTATCGTCACAGTCTCAATAAGAATGGCATGCATAAGACATCTTTTCAAAAGTGCGTGATTGGTTGTTTCCTGAACCCTAAACCTACTCAGCCGCCAAATATGTTTAACAACAGCAATTAAAATCATGTTAGGTAATTCCCTGAACTTCCCTTGTTTTAGCTTGACAAAAATCACAGATAACATAGAATCAGATACCAAGTGAGCAAGAATGCGTCGTACTTTACCAATGCAATAAGTAACCATTTGGGATGAGAGATATTAGATTTATCGAGATGCAATGAAGGTGTGTCTCAACACATAATTGCATTGCGTGAAATATCCATGACTACTGGATACTAAATACAATTTGTGAACTCCATTGCGGGTTCTGTGATGTTGGCGTTATCACCCCTGGTTATACTGTGTCAAATACACTGTGTTTAAAAGTGACTCGTCACTTCAAAAATTAATTACCATCAACGAATCACGGTAAACTTATAGCTTACACTGCTTAATGATTCCTTCCATGAATGGTATAGATATCAATTTCAGAATTTAAAAGCATATACACTATAATTTTTGCGGAGTCAAATTCGACTCGGAATGGAGTAAGCCGGGAGTCAACTCTATTCGCAGTTAAAGTGACTCGGATTTCCGAATTAATTTGACTCGGAATGGTGTGGCGTCAACTGAGAATCGACTAAATTCGGGTCAAAGTAACTCAATTCCGAGTCAAATTGATTCGGAAATCCGAGTCACTTTAACTCCAAATAGAGTTGCCTCCCGGCTGACTCCATTCCGAGTCAAATTTGACTCCGCAGAAATAAGAGTGTAGGCTTACTTCAAATAAGCAGCAAAACACGGCTTTTGCTGCCTATGCTTTATTGCTTTTGCACAGCGATTCCTGACAGCAGTGGATGTTTTGCATTGTTTATAAATTCATTCTATTCTAATGTAATTTCGCCGTTGATGAAGGGGGGGGGGGGGGGCGCCACCACCTGTCTGTCCTATTCTGCATCATGACTTGTGTTTGGTTCTGTTTCGGAAAGATACTGGGTTGCCACGGTTTCATGTAAAAGATGAATTTTGCATCAAGTTCTTAAATTGATTAAATACAGCAGGCTTGTCCAGGTGGTTCTAGTCATTAGGTCCTAATTGAACAGGCTTGAGGCTGATACATCAATCTGGTTTTGAATCTTAGCTCTTTAGAGCGGCGTAGAGTGAGTGAACAAAATCATGAAAGGGCGATGAACTTTCAAGATTTAATAACATATGGTTAACATTGTTAAAACATTGTTTATCTTAAGTGGCATCACATCAGAACAGAAAGAGAAAGAGGGGGGAAAAGAGGAAGAGATATAGACAGAAAGAAAGAGAGAGAGAGAGAGAGAGAGAGAGAAAGAATAAGGATCAGTGGGACGATGGGTAGGAAAATGGCGCAAACGCTGCAAAAGTTTGACCATGTTCACTTAAGAATATAAAGGAAGAGAAAGAAGAAGAAGAAGAAGAAGAGAGAAAGAGAGAGAGAGAGAGAGGTGGTGTGAGGTTTGATCGAAGAATGGGTAGCAAACTATGGCATAAACTGTACAGGCTTCTTATTTCTTTTTTTTTCCCTCTTTGTTTATTAATGATGAAAGACAGATACACCGAGTTTGTACAGTGCATGCTGTCAATTCGATGAATACTAATATGTAGGCATGTTCATTATCAATGTTCTCTTCTTGATCGTCTTGCATAGTTCCATCGCACTTTAATATATTCTACCAGTAACTTCAAATATGGATTTCAAGTTCACGACCTGCTTTTTTTTCTGTTGCTGCCCGGGTTAACGTCCGGTCTGTCAAGTGCAAAATCAATCTTCGAATTATAGCAATTAGGCTCATGAGTGGGCCACCGTCAGCTAGTTGAAAGGACCCCCGCTTGTCCATCTTTCCCCGCCTCTGCGTCTTCTTTCGTGGGACATGAAGTATTTTGGAATGCCTTAGCATAATACTCCTGATGTGCCGCATTAATTTTGATGGGGGGGGGGGGGTTTGAAAGATTTTTAGTCTGAAAGATAGAGAGTAATACATAATTTCATAAGTCCAATTTCATTACGTGTAATTTGATATATGTAATTTGTAATTCGATACTGGGAATAGTGACAGCACCACCGCGGGACTTTAAGAAAAAAAGAAAATAGAAAAACAAAGAAAAATTGATACAAAATTAATGATGAATATTGCTGTTGGCTTAAACTTGCACTTCTAAACTACAGGCTCATACAAATAGCTAGCATACCCTCTCAGATTTTAAAATTATTTGTTTACTTTTTGATCAGTAATTTTATATGATAACGATGATGGCGATGACCATGACAGTGTCGTGTGTGATGTATATAACCATTCTAGTTCACTTGACATTCGGAGGAGGGCAGGTGGGGGGGGGGGGACCACCCTGACTTCCATCTTGAGTTTGCGTCCCTATTTACCTTGTAGTATCTGACGTCGAGCGTTGGCCTGCAGTGATACTTATGGTTCGGACATGCCGTGCCTGAAGCACGCTCTAATTAGCCGAGAGGCATAATGGGTAATTATCTAAATACTGCATCTACGGGAGATATATTGGGTTTACTGAAAGACGGCATTCAGAGGTAAACCTAACTATGTCATGACTTTGATTTCTAAAAGAACAGTTATTATCTATATCACACAGAGGACAAAGACTCTCAAATGACGCAGGTACAGATTTTGTTTTCGTTTTCGTTTTGCGGGAGATGTTGGGTGTACTTAAAGACAGGGCATTCAGGGGTAAACCCAACAAAACTCGATTTTAATAGAGGCGACTGTTTTCGTCTCCAATATAGAAAACAAAAAAATCTCTCAAAAGACACGGAATTTTTGTAATTTTTATTTTATCCTTGTTTTCGCTTTGAAAGAGGAGAGTTGATGATAAACGCTAATAATTGCATCCAAAAAAAGAGAGAAAATAATGTAGGTCTGGATATGAATAAGACATTTGAATGAAAGAATTATTCAACATTTTGGGATGGTCGTGGGAGTAGCTGAATTCTCTATCAAAATAACTCCCTTAGTATTTACGAAAATTCACTGTTTAGGCTTAGTGACGTCACAGTGGACACTTTCTCATTTACATGAGGATAGTATGGATAGTGGGAAATGTATTTTATCAGTGCCCCATAAACCAATCAAATGCACAAATTCTAGTTATGACCGATATAATACAAAACATTTACATCTCATTTATAATGACGGGCTGAGTAATTTCAGAGGAGTTCCTTACTAATGCGCCAAACATTTAACCTCGTCTTTCATCATTTTTGCACGAATTTCAAAATAGATATATGCATAAAATATATACTGAATGTTGCCATTAAGTATGAAATTAGTCAGTAAATCAATTGGGCTATTACCTTTTTTTAATGAGAAGTTAGTTTTTGCCTCGCAGGGAAACTCCTTCAGTTGCCTTTGAAACTGTTGTAGTCAGAGACCACACATACAATAAAGAAAAAATAACAGTCTACCAGTCTTATACAACTTTATTTTTAAACTTTGTGTTTTAAAGTTTGTGTTTTACCAAATCTCGTTTCTGTATATCTTTATGGACTGGCTATTAAAGAAATTACAGGAATGATATCAACTTTAGCATCACAATGAACATCAGAAATGGCATCTCAATATTTTTGCAATCTATGTATGGAAACATAGCTTTGAGCTGTATTTATATAACTCTTCGTCAACAAACTACTCTTAGCGTCATTCCTGATCATTATGAAGTAACTCACAGCTCATAAAATAGGTGGCCTTTATCTTATTCTGGATCAGTGAAACATTATAAGGCATGCGCACATTTCCCTTTAACCCCCCCTCCGAAAAAAAAAAAACAAGAAAGAAAAAAAAAATGTGTTGAAAAACACAATTACAGAATGCTAGATAAGCAAGACTTTGAAAGCTGAGTTTCACCATCGCTCCATTATTTCTCACCAAACAATGCCAGATATAAAATTTTTGAAAACCTTGTTATTTTATGACATGTAATCGCCACTGACTTAAAGGCTTTCCCTTCTTCAGTTTTAACCATTGCGCATTTCATCTGAATATCCTCGCAAAAACTTACATCATTTGCTTCCCCTTAGTCATTATCGTCGTCATTTGTTATCATTCTTAACGATAATTCCTTTTATCTGTAACTCTCCAAAACATCCTTTCCTAGTAAATTTTGTTCAGATTTCAGCCACGTTGATTGAAGTAGACAGTTACAAAGGGACTCTTACCTCAGGCTTCACTGATCACTTGTATCTCACAGCTTACTTGGAGGTCCACTCCCACACATGTATAGACTGTGACTGGTTATTCAAGCATGCTATGGAATGCTTCTCAAGGCCATAGATTATCAACGCGATTGCATCATTTCACACTTGGTGATACATAGCCCGAAGCCTGCGTATTTTAAACACGTGACGTCCAGCTGGCCAATTAGAGAGCATTCTTCGGTGAGCCTAGAATGGTGTACACGCGGCGTTGAAATTAATTAGGAGGGTGTCTGATGAGACAGATTTAGAAGGGATTTTGAAGAAGATGCGGCAATCAAGCGGGGAAAGAAGCGATAGGGAGAACAATAGCAATGACTTGTAATTGCAAAAAGAAGTTAATCTTAAAACATGACTCGATTTTAGGATAAGGCTACCTAATGATGACACAAATCCTCCAAAGAGGCATACATGAGTAGAGTAAACTTTACTTCGGGGGTGCGATCATTGGGAGAAAGTTAAAGGTAACTAATTACTGCGAATTACAAGTTACTCAGCCTCCTGTTAGAATGCTTTATATCTTACTGTTTGGACATGAATATAAAAAACAAACATTAAAAAACAAAAACAACAAAGGAAAACAAACAAAATGCAGAAGAAATTAAAACATCAACATAAATCAAATGTGACACTTCCCGAAAATGGAAAATGTTCTATATTACAAAAAAAAAAAAGAAAAAAAGAAAAAAAAATCAGGGATGAAATGAAGCAATCTCCCACCAGAGAATATTATTCTGACAATGTACATTGTACTAGTACTGACATAGCATTGGTCTAGATGGTAGAGGGCTCTAGCACTGCTTTATAGAAGAAAAACATATGCAAAAAAAAAAAAAAAAGATGGTACTGATATGCCCATAGCATGATGATTTATTCATTGTATGAAAAACGAGCAATGCATGCAGTGGAGATAAAATGCCTTGCTCAAGGAAATAAGTGTTGTGCTGTGGATCGAACCCACGATCTTCGCGCCACGTGTTCTAAACCACTCGATAAACGACACCTCTACAACATCGCTGTATACTTTACTATCTTTTTTTTTTTTCATTTCTGTGGATTAAATCCAACAAAACACTAAATACGCCTATAGGAAATTATTTAGATTGGAAACATTTCTAAATCACCCTCAAAATGTTTGCCACCCTTTAAGACAGCCTCTCGCTTTTAGTTCTTCGGTAATTCTCGCCGGGCCAGATGAAAATCCAGCGGCTAAGCCGTCACGCAGTGACTCCTTTTATCGCCTTTGACATATTCAGTTATGTATAATAATAATAATCTGGATCACAGCTAACTTCTTGTATTACGAAACTGAGCTAAGTGAATTACACAAAGTAGCACTCACAGTGTGACGTAAGGAGCCGTTGAGAAACCATTCAGCTCATCTGTCATCTGGCCATACTGGATGTGTGCATCACTGCATTAGGGCAGATACTAAGACACATTTTCTAAATAATTATATTCATTTTTAAACCTTGAACTTTTTAAATCATCAGTGGCCATGATTGAAAAGGGCCGGAAAGATGGCGCTGTGAATACAAACATCTTTGGCAAGTTTTTCTTTTTCATACTGTAAATTGGGATATTCATTACACATTTACATTTGTGAAAGTAAACATGGTAAAAGTATATATTACGCACGGTTGTAGGTCATACTACTCACGTGATGAAATGACTCCTCGTCCAGTTCATTCATCTTATATATATTTTTATAAGCGAGTGAAGGATTAATGAACAAGGGGCGAAAAAGGGAAGAAAGAAAGAGAAAGATAGAGAGAGAGAGAGGGGGGGGGGGGGGAGGGAGAGAGAGAGATGACACAGAGACGATGAAAGTAATATTCTATGACAAAATGAAAATAAACTCTCTCTTATAAAAAAGAAAGTGTTAAATTTCCCTCTTTTTGACAACCCCTGATCAGCTCAAATATCCCTTTTCTATACAAATTCGTCCTCCTTTCCCACCACTATGATCAATTGACCCTGGGAGATCCATTTACCCATTACTATTTGGGCTTATGTTATCATGGTTATGGGCCTTTCGTTATGTACATTTTAACTTGATTACGGTCCCATTCCTCCCTATACCATGTATAATACACTTTTAAAACTGAGATTACAATGCTTCAAGAGAAGTATTCTGTTTCAGAGGAAAATACTAAGTGATCCAAGGGCACCATAGCCAATTGCTATTCTCTTTCTTTCTTTCTTTCTTCCGCCGCCGTCTGATAATGGACGAGACGCATAAGCAAATATCTGGAGCTCTTCATGTTTTGCTCTCTAGTAGAGTATACGAGAGCACATCTGTGGCGCCTTTTAGTTCATGTTGTAAAGCATCCTCGATGCTGTACGAACTTTGCTGTTAATCTAATCCCCGGGGCATCTGTCCTCAGTGATATTTTCGCTCAAACATTTCCCTCTCATATTTCTTCACTTTTCTTTATTATCACAAGGGTTGCCTTCAATCATGTTTATCAATCCAACATGTCCATTGTGATGGAAAGAAGAGAAGAGAAAACAGGCAATTCGCTGACGATGCATCTCTAAAACATTAGCAACCAAAGTGTTGTCATTTTTGCCTCAATCTAATAAAACATTCTTTTTTTTTTTTAGAAGATTACAATTTCGAAAGAAATCGAAATTGGCCGAGATATTTCGTACATTTCATAGAGTATCGATAGGATGATAATGGATAATGAACATGGTGATTACACCTGATTTCTCCTAAAAACCTAACAACATAACGATTTAGTTTACGTTCCACCTGAATTATTCATAACAAAATATTCATATGCGTATGGAAATAAAAATGTTATTAAAGCGCAAAAGTCATGCCATTGAAAGTTTTTTTCTTGTACATTCTGCAGACCGGGGGGGGGGGAGTTTCACAAAAAAAAGTTAAGAAGATTAAAACTTTGAAAAATTCAAATTTGTCCGAGATATTTTGAACATTTCATAGTTTATCGGTATGATGATAATTAATGGATATATGAACATGCTGATTATACCTGTGTTCTCCAAGAAACCTAACAGCATAACGATTCAGTTTCCGTCCCCCTGGATTATTCATAAAAAAATATCCACATGCGTAAGAAAAAAAAAATATCCACATGCGTAAGAAAAAAAAAAAAAACCAAAACGTTTTTAAAGCGTAAAAGTCATGCCACTGAAGTTTTTCTCTTGTCCATTCCACAGACCGGGGGGGGGGGGGTCACAAAAGCTGTGCGTAAAGTTACGCATGACTTTAAAAACGACTTAACTATGAACAGCCAAATGGAAAGTCCAAAGTTTTTTTTGCTCTTGTTTTAACAAAGTGTGACTGTATTTCCCATAATGTCATTTAGATTGTTGGCAAAAACTATACTTTACATTTAAAATATTTTGTTAATAACTAAAATTCGTTAATCTGGGGACATTTACTTATGCGATTAAATATAACGACGGATCCTATTGGCTTTCCATATTCAAGTCATTCTTTTGCCCACAGCTACGCGAAATACGTACCCCCCCCCCCCTCTGATTTCCATTTCTTCTGTCGTACAAATCGGATACTTTCATTTCCAATCATCTACTTGACCATTCACGCTGAATAACTTTCATCGCGGATTTGCGAGGAAAAGGAAACGCCTGTGTCATAGGACATATCAATCCTTTGGAACCAATCGCCTGAATTTTCACCCGCCGATTGGATCCGCCTCGGTCCAGTCGATGCGATAGTGTAGCCATTTCAACCTACTCAAAGTCTCTGCAGCATTTTGAACCTGGCAACGCTGTTTCGGGGAACGAATCGACTAGTCGTTTCTTTCCCCAGGTACCCGGAACAAATCTTCTATGACACCGGCACTGAAGACTGTTGTTGTGCTGAGATATGACATATTACGCTTGAGGGGGGGGGGGGGGGGGGGGGGGGGGGGGGGGGAGGGGCTCGTGCATCAACAGGCACGCGATTCTCTCGGGAAACGGAGTTTGCGATGGAAATATCGTAAAAAAAGATCTCATGTCGTAGTCACCTCAGGGGTTTATGTTATGTTTCGTCTTTTTATAGGGCATTCAATACCTGTTTTGAATAATGATATTTCGTTTCTCATGTTTGCTGTCCGTACAAGAAGAGATCATACGTTGCGTTCCTTTCCAAGACAAGGAAAGAACAAATTAACCCCGAACAGACAAACAAACATTAATAATACGAAATTATATCGTATTCGTTTGTTTGTTTCTTAGATAATTATATCTACATGTGGGTGGGTTGGTGTAGGAGTGTAATCAATATTTTCGGAAATAATCATTTTTCCAAGGATCTAATGTCTCAGAGAAACAAAACAACATTTGAAAAAAAAATGCAAAAGGAAAAAAGATATCAATACTCCAGATTTGGAAAAAAAAAAGTTGTTTTGACAGTGCGATGTCGCCAAACTAGAGCCACTAACATAATTATCCTGGACAACAACAAAAACAACAAATAAAACGAATACATAAACGAAATGAAGGAAAGCAAACTAACAGAAAATTCATAGAAAAAACCTTCAAAAAAAAAAGGAAGCGGCAATTAAATTTTATGTTTGGCGAAAAGGACTGGAAAATAAACAAACACATAAACAAGCAAGCAGACAAACAAACAAAAACAGAAAACAGGAATCGCCGCAAACAGCTGGCTGAATCTAGCAACATCTCTGAATTCAGACATTGCATGCATTGTCTCACAGAATATGTATCGGTTCGTGGTTTTATATGATTTTCTTGTTTGTATTACCTTCTCTTAATGGGTCTGCAAACATCATCTATCCCTTGACCTATATCTTGAGATATTTTGCTAAAGGACACATCCTGTGTCAAACGGCCGTCGATGACACAGTTTTGAAATTAAGCCAATAGAGAAAAGAATGCTACTTATTTAGTTCGAGGGGATCAGCGCTGGAAAACCGGGACCTACACGATGATTTTCATAAATAGCCATGGGAAATTACATTTATTCGTCCAAAATAGCCTCTTCCTTTTCACATAACTGATATGTGTCAAATAAGGAAAACGCATCTTGGTAAACAATCGAATTAGATACGGGGGTGGGATGGGGTTCGGGTGTCCGGACACGGTCGTAACAAAAATGAAGCCTTCTTTTTGTCTTTGGATTAAACAAAAACTATGCATTGAATAGTGCCAATCATCATCAACATCCGTTTTCTACATTGTCTAACACTTGTATTAAAAAAATTAAGAAATATTGCTTGTAAACTTTTTCTTATCGCTGTTTGAAATCGACTCTTTGGATACACAACCTGTCCGGACACACAAAGATCTAAGTTTGACTTAAACGCATGCGTATTGTACCAAATCATGCGCAATTTCTTACCCAAAGAGCAACTTCGTGAAACAGATTAAACGTGATGATGGTGAATCAGACTTAGATCAGACTTAGATCAGACCTACATCAAACTACACACGTGAATCAGACTTCACTGAGCATAGATACAGACTAAGGGGACGTTGCAAGAAACTTGCAATTCAATTTGCAAGCCAATTTTAGGTCCCAAAATCGATCATATTGTCTTGCAATTAACTGCAAATTTGCAAATGACTGCTGGTCTACTTCTTGCAAAAGAAAGTATAAATTAATTTGCTATAGTATGAATTCATCTATCAATTGCAAATTTGCAACTGAAATTTACATTTGATTGCAAAGAAGTTTCTTGCAACACCATCTAAGTTTGGCAATTTAACATGATTCTAGTCACGACTTATTCTACTGGCTGCGCGCTGAATACAGTAAGTGCTGCTCACACAACAAGGCGCCATGTACATGATATAGACCGCGTCATTACTAGCGCTCTTTGAGCCCCTGTGCAATACGCGAATTATCAAAAATTATTACCTATACAATGCGTTTTAGCTGCAAATAAAAAGCCATATTTTGCACACTACCTCGAATCCCTAACTGAAGCGGGCAACATTTGCCATATTGCCCTCTTCCGGGTTTTCCCCTTTAGACCACTGTACTAAATTTGAGGGCAACATTCTGCCATATTCCACCCTTTCTTGTAATGCAAACGTGCAGCATTGTGTACGCGATCGAGGAACAATGGATACGCGCAGTAACAATTTACGTCACAATGGGTGATTTCAAGTTCGGTGTGCGGTGTTGGTGTTGGTGTTGAGAGCGTGGAAAGGCTGCTGAACTGAGCTCCAACACCGACGGTCAGTTTATTTGTTTTATTTATTTTTTTAAAATTTAAACACATGCACACGTTTGTATCAATAATGCCTATGGCATTTTCATTTATTTGATGTATGATAAAAGTGCAATGTAAATAAAATGCATTGCTCAAGGGCATAAGTGCCGTACAGCGGGGATCGAACCCCCGACTTTCGCGTCTCCAGTCAAGCGCCTTAGACCACTCGACCACGGCACCTCCACGATACCGATCACCTTATCGATAGCTCAACACCGAGTGACGTCATACGCTATAGCGAAAAATCTCGACGATGAAATCATTTTCCATCAGAATTTCTAATGAATCTACATCTTACTGAATTCGAATTGCATAACCATTTGAAGAATCCAAGAGGAAAAATATTAATCTTCCATGGAAAATATATGGTTTTGATTATACCATGTTGTTTTGACTGCAAAATTAGTTTAACCACCAACATGCGATGAGCGGCCGTAGAAAAGAGTGCCGCTGCTGCGCGAAGGACAAGCAGCAATAACATGTATGATTACAACACCAACACCAACACCGTACTTGAAATCATGAATTTCCCGATCCCTAGGGGCTGGTGTTGGTGATACTCGGTTCAGCAGACGACATTCAACACCAGCGGACAACACAGACTACCGGAAATACGTCATACTTTGCGAGGTCAACCCCAACACCAGCCTGATTTCAAATACGGTGTTAGAGGCTGGTGTTGGTGTTCTCACAACACCAACACCAGCCTCCAACACCGTACTTGAAATCACCCAATAATTGCTTAGCCAGGATTAGTGCCTGACTTTGTAAGCTGAAATCAGAGGGACCGTCAGCAAACAGACGTGTTTGTCATTAATTGCTACAAATTATAGGCGTGAATCATGCATTGTAAACAGCTGTAGGTAATAATAATGATATTGACTGGCTCTACTTTCGGGAAACATAAAATATGTTGCCCTTTAAAGAACTATATTGCCCTCGTCTTCGACTCGGGGCAATATGATTCTTATGCGGGCAACATGTTCGATGTTCCCCTCAAGGCCAGTCAATATGATATAAGTATTGTTTGCGCTACTCATTTTTGCATTCACTCCTGAATCGATATCATTCTTTCATGACGCACACAAAAAAGTCCAAACGTCGGCAAATGGCGTATGGTGTGAGCCGAGTTTTAGTTTCGTTGAATTAACTCAGGTACTGCGTGTTTTCTTTTGTATGCGTAGTTGTGTGCGTGAACGCGTGCAAGCGCGCGCGTGTGTGGGCCAATTCATATGTAAAGGTAGGTCTTTTCCTAAGTTCACAATCTAATAAACTATTTTTGCTATCATTGTTTTGATGAGCCAATGCATCGTAAGTATATCAGTATCGCAAATTTTGCTATTAATGCCAGTCACTTATTGACATTTCCACCTTTTAAAAATCTTATTTTGAAAAAAAAAATGTACTGACATTACTCCCCCCCCCCGAAAATGAAGAAAAAAAATAACAACAACAGCAAACAAACAACATAAAGAAAAAAAAAAAAAAAACATTACAATACAAAAGTCCTTGGTCTCTAACATTTTGATTTCTTTAAGTCCCTCATGTACATGATGTATCACGATTTTCTAAAGAAAATCGGGGTCCCGTAGACAAACGATAGGATCAATATCATATACATCCCCAGATTGTTCAAGGAAGCGGAGAAGGAGGAGAGCCTAGTGGCTGCATACTGCCTGCACCTTGAACAACCTACCATACTGACTCAGCGTTGAAGGCACGTACCTTCCGCCGGGTATTCATGACATGGTGACTGCTACGTCAATAACTTTAGGGGATCACTAAATTGGCAAAGGTGGATATTGCATGGGTGCGTGGTTTTTGTCATCAGGTGTCGTTGGGACATTCAAGATTGCCATGGACGTGAGAGTTTTGTGAAACCTTACCCAGCTTCACATGAAGACATAGTGAGACAATTCTTCAAAAGGTGAACTTGATAAAGGCTTCAGTCTTCCAACATTGTTTTCATTTGTAGCGTTCTTTAAGTTTTCCTTGTCATTGGTAAATTCTGATTGTTTATCATATGCTATGAATCCTTGTTTCCTGTCATCAACAGGATCATACCCGTAAGAGTGGACAGCGGGGTGGACAGGAGTAACGAGGCGGGAGGGTCGCAAACACACATACTTATTGCGCACAATGCATATTACTTTCGAAAGAGATATGGTATGCATGTATGCATGGTATGGAACGAATTCAATCCATGGTACCCCTACATACGCTCCGACAACTAAAATGAATAAGTAAATGAATAAATAAACAGATAAATAAATAAATAGACCGGAGTTATGGAGAGAACCTACATTTAACGCTAGGCTTGGGGTAAGGGTAAGTACATTTTGATCAAGAGTTGGTATAGGATGTTGACTGAGGAGCAACTATCACGGAAGCCTCCATCCCCTCGAGTCTCCGAGGGGCCACACTGCTTCCAGCTCAAGTAAAGGTGGCTTTCTTTTGAGCATTCTGCTCTTTGAATTCGGCATATACGTCACCTATTCGTCTTCGTTACGAATGTTGAATACATAAAAACATCAATTTCTCCATCATTATTTGTGGTTTGGATATGATTGGATCTGTCTGTCAAAGCTGGGAGAATTAGTTACAAAGAACAAGTGTTGTCAACAGGATTTCAAGGGTCCTGCTTTATCCGAAGACATGAAAATTTAAGGAGGAATCGAAAGACAGATAAGTTTGAAGGAACAAACATTAAGGTTGATTACTAATCTAACTTATTTGTTCCTCATACTGAAATTGTTTTTTTTTTCAGCACCCTGAAGGATAAGTAAATCCTCTGATTATCATTGTTTGCCATCGATTTGACAGAACTTAAAGGTCAAACAATAAATGATAGATTTTTATTATTCTCGGAACAATACAGTATCAGGGATCTCAAGCTCCGAAAATAAATTGCTACTGTCCCTTGCCAGAAAACAAAGGTAATTTCGGTACTTAGCTTTGCAATGTATACACCAACGAGGAGTATTGTGTTTGAAGTTGATATTTTGAATACACATGCATGGCATAACAAACATTTAGAGTTTTTTTTTTCAATTTATTTTCCTTTTCTTTTTTGATTGGTTACCTGCAATTCCAATCTCAATCCCAGTTTTCGTTCTACTGAGTGATCAACCTTTGCCTTTTAATATTAGTAGTAAAACCTTTGCCGGTTCTTTTATCTCGTTATATAAAGAGTTGAAAGAGAGATAGATAGATAGATAGATAGACAGATATAGAAAGAGAGCGAGAGAGAGAGAGAGAGAGAGAGAGAGAGAGAGAGAGAGGGGGGGGGGAGATTTGGCCTGTTCATCATGTTCATAAGACGAATTGCTAATTTAGAGTGCGAATATCCCTATAGGCCCATATATGATTAGCTTTACATCGAAAGAACAGTTTCAGTTATTTGCTTGATAGTTTGTTTTGCAAAACGAAAAGCATGAAAGAAATCCGTTTGACGTTAAGTGTCAATTTTTAGATTAAGTGTCAATTTCTAGATTAAGATAGATTTAGATAGTCCCCTGAATGGGAGTTAATGAAGAGGACGTTGTAAATATCAAATATAACAATTTTTAAAGTATAGAGTCTAAAGTCGACATGCATCCAAAAGTGATTAGCTTGAGAGAGAGTAATAAAGAAAAAGAGGAAATAATGTGTGTGCGTGTGTTTGTGTGTGTGTGAGAGAGAGAAAGAAAGAAGTAGTAAGAGACAGAAAGAGTGGGATAGAGAGAGACAGAGGGGGAGAGAAAGAATGAAAAGAAGAAAAAAAAAACGACATGAGGACACGACCTTCTTTCTTAACGTTCTTCAGGTTCTTCGTCACAGTCAGTGTAGTACTTGGTTTGGGCTACGGTGGGATAAACTGGGCCTATCTTATGCGCATATTTAAAGGATATTAGCACTTGACTTTCGCCGGGTGGCGTAAACATTATTCCCGCCCAACAATCACCAGCTATTGAGGTCAAGGCACCCCTTTCACGACGTACGTCGGGATGGATGGCTATCGTTGAGGGGTGCCTGGATGATGTAGGAGGGTAGTTTTTGTGAACATGGTGGTATTGGATTGCATCGAACGGAATTTATCAAGCATCAATAACATACAACTGAATGTTTTGCTTATAACTAATAGCAAAAAAAAAATCACATAATAAACAAAGAAAAAAAAAAGGAAGGAAAACCAAAGTTAAAAAAAAAATGAAACAAAATACACACGCGAAAACAGAAATAGAATTTATTGATCTGAAAATCAAATAATGTGTCAATTTAAAAATCAACCATATTCAGGATGATAGTATTTATTTTGTTTTTTATTACAGATTGAAATGATATTGCATTACTCATTTTAAAATTTCTCATATGATTTTCTCCTTAAAACTTCTAAGTCGAGTATAAGCCTCCGTTTTATCATCACATCATACATGTTATAAACATGATGCTTCTCCTGTATTGAAAAAAGAAGAAGAAGAAGAAATAGGATTGTTTCATTATAGGTTACAAGTAACTTCGTTTTTTTTTTGTTAATTATCATTTAGCTTTGAAAAGCTATTGGAAAATCAGTTCGAAATTAGTCTAGATATTTGAAAAATATTGCTATAAAATGGTTTTAGTTTTTAAAAAAAAAAATAGTTTTACAATCAGGAGTGCATTTTAGTATATATATATATATATATATATATATATAAAATTCCCCCTCTCGGTGGAACAAAGCCTACTCTTGTTGAAAGGAGAGCAAAAATATTGTATTCCTTTCATTCGAAATTAAATTTCTTTCATTACCGTGTCAGTATAACATAATGACCCTGCAGGCACGATAACGCCTTCGGGAGTTGCAAAAGACATTCTTTTGTCAACTGAAGAAAGAAGAAAAATTGCCTAAAATGCTTTATTATTTCTTCAAAACTATCCAGAAGGAAGATAACAGTAACTCCAAAACATTAGTCAGAGTGTCACAGCTGCATTTTCATTAGAAGAGTTAATATGCGTCATATTTGTTAAGGGCTTTTCTGTGCGCAACGTATTTGAGTTTTGCGCTGACGAGACGAAAAATGTGGATGTCATACAGGGGCGAAGACGGCAGGGGGGGGGGGATGAGGGGTATGCATCCCACCACCACCACCAACAACAACAATAACAACAATTATGATAATAATAATAATAATAATAATAATAATAATAATAATAATAATTAGTAATGTATTATTATTATTATTATGCTTATGATAATAATAATAGTTATCATCATCAACATCATCATCATCATCGTTAATGTGTCTGAAATGACGATTACTATCATAACTATATCGATCATTATTCTGATTTATGTAGTTATTCATATTACTTTTGGGTAATTTCGGCGCCGTCACAGTTTTTCTGAAGTGGTGAAACAACAAAATTGAAAAAAAAAAGATAAATAGCGTGATGCAAATATGCAATAATGTGTGTCAGTCCATATTCTATATTCGTTTGTCACGTTGCGTATATCTTCTATTTATGTCTGTGCATTCGGGTGTACGCGAGGGTGTGTGTGTGTGTGTGTGTGTGTGTGCGTGTACGTGTGTGTGTATCTGTATACGAAATTGATCCTCGATTTCTCGTGAACGGCAAAACACCCCCCCCCCCAGGTGTAAGAACCTGTCTACGCCACTGATGTCATACCCGGCAAGAACGAGGAAGAGGGTATAGCCGCAGGGCTATAGAAAGAAGTACATCTTGATATCTCAATTAATTGTATGGTGTATGTACCAATGAGATTTTCCTTTTTGTGCGTGCTTGCCCTTGGCAGTATACGTATTACAAATTACCATCAGCATAACAAGAAGATAATTTTTCGATTATATGATTAAATGAATTGATTGCTATGAATTGAAATCATTCCCTGAAGGCGATTCCATGATACATGATAGTGCAACCACAATGTAGGATGGATTTGTGAACGTATTGTAAAGGTTTGTCTATGTTCAATGATGTTTAGGACTCATTGAGTTGATTTCTTTTAACAAGCAAAGGAACATACGGTTCTTAAAAAGGGGCAAAAGTAATAGTATAACTAAAAGAAGAAGAAAAAGAAGAAGAAGAAGAAGAAGACAATGGTAATCCGTCGAAAAAGTCTTCCCCTTAAGAAATGCTCACGATCTACATAAACAAAACAAAACAAAAACAGCAACAAAATACAACTGACTGCTTGTATAATTATTGATCGTCAGATATTTGATTGAAATGTATGCTTGATATTAGGGGAGCCCAGCAATTGAATCGGTGAGGAGCCAAGCTTAACACCTGTTACAGTTAACAAAATCAATGCTTCCGTAACGACATTTATCTATCCAATTGATTTTTGTCTCGACATTAGTAATGCTGCGGTTGACTTTGTTCATATTATTTGAAGGAAGAAATCGATTTTGTTACAAATTCGATGTTATTTTTATACATTCTCTGAAAACGCAAAATTTCATGTCCCGTTACCAGTTACCAAGATTAAAATTTCTCTCCGATGAGACAAAAAGGGAATGTACAACTGAAATAATTCATCACTTATAATTTTAGTTTTCTATCCTATAACATGTCTCACGAGTTTTTTTTTTTTTTAAAGAGCGAATGCAAAACATGCCAAAGGGATGTTACAACATTAGGCGTCATGTCACGGCGCAATTACTTTCACTAATGTAGTCACTGTCAAAAGATTGACGCCAAGAAATGCATTTGAAAGCCGTTGTTAATGCAGTCAAGTGCCCCTACATGTACAATCATACTTAGTACAGTGCACTACTTGCAAGAGTACATTGCCTGATTGTTCCGTTTTAAACCACATACCTGATAAAATGGAAAAAAAAAATCATGTATTCCTATATAGCCAATACCGATTTCAGTGATGAAAACATAAAACCTAATCATAATCATAATAATAATAATAAAAATTATTATGAAACCAAGCTTATGGTCTCATCCATTATTGTTCTTTTTTATTTGTTTACTTTTTACAAGCTTTTGAAATCAATATGTCTAAATTTGCTAGGATGTGTTTTATGTACTTCATCTTTTTAATGTCTCAATTTTATGATTATGTGATGCAATATGCCTTGCATTTTACACAGTCTTGTGCTTTGAAACAGTATCCTAGGCTTGTTTGTATTTCCCCTTTGTTTCCATAAGAATAAAGATGATACTGACTTTAATATTCAACTGAGCTGACTAATTTCGTGAAATATTATCCTAGACACGCTAGACTCGTTTACCACGCCCTCGTCACCATATTGCTCTAGCAAACTGATGTGCAACATGAAGCAAAGGGTCTTGATACATTGTCCTATAATGTCAGTGGTATCATTTAGTGAAATCAGTTTGTGGAACGTTCAAAGACATCATTTTGGTAATACAAAGAGAAAACACTTTGGTGATAAGAAGAGGGAATTCGAATGCCGTCATCTATTCACCCAATACAACCCTTTAGAGAGGAACAACTTCAGACAGACACAGAAAATATTGACAAGGGGTGGGCGGTTTTTTATCATACGTGTTTGTCAGTTTGTGGCAAAGACAGAGATAAAGAAAGAGAGAGAGGGGAAGAAAGAGAGAGAGAGTGAAGAGAAGAGAAACTAGAAAACTAGTAAACTAGAAAGGGGGGGGGGGGGTATAGTCAGAGGAGAAAGACATATATCGCATATCATGACCGACTCACCGCCGTTAGTGCCCAGTCAATATATGGACTTGAAATTACCAACGATACCATTTCGGTAATTTCAAATATAAGACTGCCAAGCGATATTGGACATTCACCAGACGATGTTATCAATACAATCAGTGCTTGTCTCAGCTCAATTTAAGAACGCCCTTTGAAGTTGGAAAGAATAATACAGCAAGAACGCATAAATTGCTATCTGTAGTGATATTGGTCTTGCTAGTAGGTTCGGTTTTCCCATCACCGACGAAAGGAAATATTACAAAAATATTAGTTTACCGTATTCATAATCCTTAAATACTTATTTCTAAAACAGCTTGTTTGAAACCCAGGTTATAGACGAAGCACTAACCTGGTTTCATTGACATTTCAACATCGTCTGTGCCTACGAATTTCCTAACAAATTTTGACCCATGACAATTTTATAAGGTCGTCAACCACATTGGTTTAGGGACACTTGTATCACGTTTTGGAAAGCGAAATCGATGACCAGAAATAAAAGAGTCCTAAACAAGGGGGAACCAAGTCAACATTCTTACAATATGCCCCAAAGTCACCCTCACCCGCGTAAATACAGGCATACACATAGCTCGTACATTCATAGAAAATGGACGGGAAAATTGGAATAGGCCCGCTAGGAAAAGGACATGTATAGCCTACAAGCCTACATGCCTTTATCATAGATCTCTGCTCATTCAAAAATGTGAGAGAGAAGAAGAAAAAAAAAACCCGCCATATTTACAATTCAAAGCCAATTTCGTAAACCTGGCATCAAACAAATATTGATTGTTAGTGTGCTTAATTGAATCTGTTTTTCAAAAGTAAATTTGGAGAAATGCACAAATAAAATGAAAAGTAAATGCCAAGCACTATTTTGCAAACTGAGGAAATTAATAAGAAACCGTTCACAAGGCACGAACCCTTGTCACCGACCATATCTTCTGCTAATGAATTACCTCTAAAATAATTACTAATATGGGGGAAGCTCGGAAATCAGGGATAGAGTATATGCTCAGAGCAAAATCACTGTAGAAGAGAATTTCATTTTGACAAGAAATCAAAATGATCAGAAGAAAAATATGCATGAGATATAAATGCTTCCACACCTGGTCAGTGACTCGGTTATCTCATGAAGATTTCAAACTTCTCTTGGAGTGTGCCCAGAACTTAAGCCTGTGTAATCTGGTAATGGACCGACGAACAAAGTACAGCAAATTTCTACCCTCAGACAGTAAGACTTTGCGTCACTATCCATTCCGTTTAGTGTGACGATAAAAAAAAAATTGTGCGGATAAGTCTCTGGACTCTGAACCGCACGATTCGGGGTTCGAATCCCTGGAGCAGCACCCACCCACGCCATTTGGCAAGTGTGGCAATCTACACTTGCCACACTCTACCCAGGTGAGTCCAATGGATATCTGGCAACGTCCTTAAAATGCTTGAGCCCTGTAATGGCAGTTGGGCTAAAGCCGGGATAATCATATAAAAAGTTCTTTCCAAGAGCATAGCAACTGCCATTCAAGAACCGAATAATCATAATTTTGATAAGATAAAAAGAAAAAAAAAATCACTCAGGTTGACTGAAAAAGTATCTGCCTGATCCGAATATTTGCTACGGGTTTTTTAATTCAAAGGTATAGAGGTAAAAAATCATGGTTACAATGGGGATTTATTAGGAAAGGTCAAGGGCAAGGATCAGGAATAGATACAATATTTTGTTCATGCAGGGTTGAAGTTTGGACATTTTCAGGTAAGTTCGGTTATTCAGGGTGTAAAACTGATTGTAGAAAAATCGTTCGTACAACCTCACATGGTGTAACGAGAAGTTTCATGGTCGTGAGGTGGGAAGTATTTACTTACATTTATTTTTTAAACTACAGCATATGATAAAGGAAATTCAAGAGCACACGAACTGACGAAAAAATCTAACGACCAGTTTTGATGGACCTAAGGCAGAGGTAAGCAACAATTACCATGCTATGGATAGAGATCTGTTCGGACATCGGCATTTCTATCCCTAATCCAGGGCGTTACCAGACTCCACTTCTATCGTAATTTTTTGAAGTACTGAGTAGAATCAATATTCAATCTAATGACAGTCGATTTCACTTCGTCTCTGCGACTGAATATAGGCACATTGGTTGGGTGTCTATTACTTCTTATTTGAAGCAAATTTGAATCTGCACACGCCGACTATCATGACTATGCACCTTAAAGTCTTTAGATCATGTAGATGGCAAACACCTGCTCAGTCTGAACCTGTAAGTCAGGCTCTGGAGAAATTCGACAAGGGTCTAATTACATTGTTATGATGACTGAAAGAAAAAAAAAACGACTTATGATGATCGCCTGAGACGGGAAACATCGGTATTCATGAATCATATTCAAATATGAAATGAAACAGCAGAAGGAAGATGCACGAGGGAAAATAGAAGACACACTTATCAATAAATACGAAATGCTTGTTACACTATAGAGTCTTAGACTAGAAATTAATCTAAGTCGATTGTAATAGCGACAACTCCAAAATTAGATTAAGGATTTATAATCGATAAGATTGATTTTCAAATCTATTTAATAAGATCAAGATTTCTAATCAAATATTGGAGTTTTCCCGGAGTTAAGTCGAAGAAATTTAGAGTTTTATTTTTGAAAAAAGAATGCGTTCGTTGCTTTATAAACGGTGCTCCAAAGTCACGTTTTCCACGACACGTCAAATATTTCTTTCAAATCAGTGACAACAAAAGTCATCGGAAAATGAAAAAGAAGAACATTTTTTTTTCATCTCACCTTTACTTGCGATCCCAACTGTTTATCCACTTGAGACAGGCCATGAATTCCTTTGGTTTATTTTTCCGCACAAAAATGCAACGGACACGTTCGCCGTGAACGGTGATCTGTTCTAAAATCGACGAACTGGTGATCCGATTCCCTTTCCCCAGCCGACCGAAAAAAAAAAAAGTTTTGAGAATTGAGAGAGCGAGTTAAAGAGAGAACGAAAGGGCGCGTGAATGGCGTATGAATGCGTACACCGCAGCTGAGAAGTATTTACTGGTGGTTTCGGGAGTGAGCGATCGACCAATGATGGAGAAGAGTATGATGACGTTGCAATGAAACGGAGAGCGGGTGTTGCTGAGATGAGCTAAAGCTAATAATCCGAAGACACCGACGCGCGAATAAGCGTGATCGTGGTCGCCGCATGCTGAGATGACATGGGGTATAAAAAGATGCTGATATTATATGGTCAAGCTCCCTTGGCTGGACTTCTTAATGTTCAGCACTGGAAAGGGAGTTGATATTGGTCGTATTTATCTATGTCTCTGGCGCGGTGTCCCTGTAGTTGCCTATGAGCACTGATGAAGGTTTTGTAAAACAACCAACTTTTTCATGATTTATAATGGTAAACGTAACTGCCAACTTCTGTTTAGTTACGCATTCAGCCACTATCGTTGACATAGTTGATAAAGAGTGAGTCTTATATTTCGTTCATGGTAGCATGCACCCATTTCGTGAAGAAAGTAGTGTTATCATTTCAAGTAAATACGTAGGTAAATAAAACTCTTCTCTATTATATTTCAACTAGAGCATCTCTAGCATGTCTAGAGGACACGGGGGAAGGGGCGAGTGGTGGGCATATGGTTCTTTTTTTCCTAAAGGAAACAAACCAAGTGGCAATCATTTCTGTCCCCCCCCCCCTCTCTCTCTTTTTCATTAACTTTGGTGACAACAAAATAAAACAAAACAGGAAACAGCAGCAGCAGCAACAGCAGTAGCAACAACAGCAGCAGCAACAACAATATCACTCCTCCCGTACAAATAATTGGGATACTTCTTGTAAACTGACTCAGAAAAAGAAGGGGAAAGTCTTCTTTGACCGTTGTCAGCCCGATTTTCAGCCAATCTGTCCCCCATTCTACAGTGAGTCCCAGAAAAAACCAGAACCCTAAAACAAAGGCTTATTGTGCGGAAGCAACGGGGCGTATGATTGAAAAAAAAAAACATGTTCAACATAAACTTTGACTTATGCTATTTCAAAATGATACATTAAGCAAACTTATTCATTCATGCATCTCTGAGTACCATGACTTTGAAAATTTAATGTCAAAAACCATTTGCTACACTTGTTGGCTTTGACACTGAGTACATCAGGAAATGAAAGAGATGGACACATCTTAGTCTTAGAATAAACAGAAAACTAAAACAAAAACTAATTGTATGGAATTACTGGGGTTTATGATTAAAAACAAATGTTCAAAATAAATTTTGAAAAAAATATTCTTTAATTTTTGGTAAAGTAGGGGTGTTTCATCCACCAATTCATTTGCTTGATTGATTCATCACAGATGAGGACAATGGACATTTATTTCAAAAGACCTGTTCACTAACATTATTCAATTAGTTGTCGTTATGTCAGAAAAGTCTCAGACGAGTTTCTTTCAAGAGCAACCTAACCTTAGTTTGTTCAAAAAGTATGCATAACATTTGAATATTGACATGAATTTCCAATGTCCTCATGTGTCGTAAAAGGGGGAGTGTTTGGGTGATGAATCAATCAAGCAAATGAATTGGTGTATGAAACACCCCTACTATACCCTACTTTACCAAACTTACAGAACATGGTTCGGCTAACCCCTAACAGAGCGTGTTTATTGTTACAAATTCATTGAGACAAACTGACCAACCTAAACACATTTAGGTTGGTCAGTTGGTCATTTGTGAAATATCTTTTTCCCCAAAAGTGTTGCAAATGGATTTTGACATTAAATTTTCCAAACCACAGTACTCAGTGAAGCATCAATGAATGGGTCTCATTTTTTATCATTCGAAAGAATATTTGTCAAATTTTATTTTTAATCATACACCCCAGTGATGTGGTACAAGTAGGTTTTGTTTTAGTTTTCTGTTTATTCTAAGACTAAGATGTGTCCATCTCTTTCTTATTCCTGATGTACTCAGTGTCAAAGCCAACAAGTGTAGCAAATGGTTTTTGACATTAAATTTTCAAAGTCATGGTACTCGGAGATGCATGAATAAATAAGTTTGCTTAATGTATCATTTGGAAAGAGGATAAGTCAAAGTTTATTTTGAACATGTTTTTCAATCATACGCCCCATTGCTTCCGCACAATAAGCCTTTGTTTTAGGGTTCTGTTTTTTTTTTTCTGGGACGCACTGTATAGTCAGGGACCAAAGCGACAATCCATGAGTGCTGTATGATTTCCGGTTTTCCCCTATTATGGATTGATTCCGATCACGTTGACGTTTTCATTTCCTTAATTCGCTATGTTCTTCCGGGAAATGATGCTCCTTTCTTTCTCTAAACTCCCCACGGATTTTAATTTACTCAGATAACGGTAACCGAATCCTTCTAAGTAGCGACTAAGAATAGCAGCTCTTGTCGAAACAATCGTTATTTGAGACATTTTTAGATAAACGTATGCCACTAAAAAGAGCGTTTACTTGATGAGATGCCTGCGTTGTTATGTGTTGTAGTATGAATGATTTACCCTGGAGAATGTGTTACGAAATAAAAGTGATATTTGTTCTAAATAAAGTTAAAGGACATGAAAACGTCATGATTTCTAACGTGTTTTAAAGCAATAATACCAGAAAAGACCAATATGCGATCGATTGGGAATAGAGAATCATTTGTCCAAATTTCATTTCGGCAGTGTACATGTACATGTATATGTAGATTGGCTTATCATTGATTATTATTATTATTATTATTATTATTATTATTATTATTATTATTATTATTATTATTATTATTATTATTATTTGGGAAGGGGAAGAAGCTTAACGTAGGTCAAGCCGTCAGAACAGTACTGCGATTCGAACAGGGGTTATCAGAGAAGTAATAGCGACTTTGCACTATCGCCTTTTTAATAGAGTGTTTTCTCGCCGCGCCATTGCCAAACCACTCTCGAAAGGGGGGCGCATAAGCATGCACCATGTGACACTCTGTATTGCAGGCAGGAGGAAAATCCATCTAAACGGAACAATAATACTTTGTTGGCATCCTACCTCTACATTATTTGAACGAATTTTACATGAATCATATATTTTTTTCTCATTGTGTAATTAGTATATAAGGATAGCTAATCATTTTGTATTACAGGCAATTTCACCTATGGAATTTTCCTTACCGCCAAAATACAAAGTGACACCTGGGACGGTGTGTTTCATAAAGTTGTTCGTAAAGCTAGGCATGACTTAACGAACGACTTGAATATGAAGTGCCAACTAGGATGCCCAACGTTTTCTTGGCGTTTTAAGAAAGTGTGACTACAATTTCCATAATCTCAATTAAATCGTGGCAAAACATACTTTGCGATAAAAAATGTTTGTAAAAGATAGTCAAATTTTTCTTGGTCTGCATATTAACCTTTAGCTGATGCGATTTATAATGGTTGAGTCTTTTGAGAAATTCCATTTGACTCACCATATTTAACATGTTTAAGTCGTTCGTAACTATACGATCAGCTTTATGAAACACTCCTTAGGTATGTATGCTCTCCCTAGCGACCGTGTTTTCAGAGAAGAAGAAGAAGAAGAAGAAGAAGAAGAAGAAGAAGAAGAAGAAGAAGAAGAAGAAGAAGAGAGACTACAATAGGTATTTTAGGACATAGTCGCCTAATTGCCAAATTTACTGATTTTCATTTCTCTGATCCAATTACAAGGGGCACTTCGCAATATCGTTTCACCATCCCATCACAAGAGCCATTATTACATGATTTACCTATCCATTTCACTATTTTTGTCTCAGATTTATAGCATCAGTCATGTCTATCTGATTATAAGAAACAGCGCTTTAACCTGATTTATACCATTATTTGCCTTCCACACAAGCCAAATGGGCAATAACAAAAATATTAATGGGGTAAGGAATGCCGTATGGCATTTTGGATCTCGCTGCAGGTGCGTTAACTTGACAGCGTACATATTGATGATATTTACTCTTCGAGAGTGTTTGTGTGTGGGAAAGAGAGATATTGCCAATTTACTCATGATGAAAGAGGTCGTTGATTTGAAACGATGTTGGCCTCTGGCCTGTGTCAGAATGTTGAGAATTTTCACTACAACCAAGGAAAATACATGGTACATGTGTCGTATTTACTGAAAGGGAGAAACCCATTATTGTTATTATTATTATTATCATAATTATTATTACTACTACTATTTTCATTATTACTGTCATTGTCATAAACATTTTTTTTTAGTACAAATTTCATCATCATGTATTTACTACTACAACTACTACTACTACTACTACTACTACTACTACTACTACTACTACTACTACTACTACTATTACTACTACCATTAATAATAATAATAATAATAATAATGATAATAATAATAATAATAATAATAATAATAATAATAATAATACTAATAATAATAACAATAATAATAATAATAATAATAATAATAATAATAATAATAATAATAATAATAATAATGTAGGGTGGCCTATGGAGCTTGCTAAGGCGTGGTCCTATAACTTAGCACTTATACAGAGTACCAACCCCGGGTACCAACATTGACATGTTTATTCCTTGCTTGCCTGTGATGATCTGCCTTGATGTGCTGTACATATTATCTCAACTTCAGGGGTTTATTTTTGCATATAGGCATTTGTTCGAAAATCACCATGATCACAAATAATGAATATTCAAATAATACAATTTTCACAGGAAAGGAAGACATGAATATACAAAGGATTCAATGAATATAAATGAGCTGCTATAAATGAACATGACTTCCCTGAATAATCATAAGAGCTAAACCAATCAGAATGAAGAGAACAAATCTACTGATCCATGGAATGAACATGAAGAGAGGAACAAAAGACATTGCAAATAGTAATGTAGAGAATTGGGGTGAGTTGGAAGGAAGTGTAAGATGGTAAATAGAAAGTACAATACCCTTGTTCAAAATAAACTTCTACAATAATAATGATGATGATAATAATAATAATAATAATAATAATAATAATAATAATAATAATAATAATAATAATAATAATAATGAGAAGAAGAAGAAGAAGAAGAAGAAGAAGAAGAAGAAGAAGAAGAAGAAGAAGAGGAGGAAGAGGAAGAAGAAGACAATGAAGCAGATGATGATACTGAACAGGAAAAAAAAAAGAGAGATATCATTGAAGGATGTAGATAACTGTTCTGGTGATTTATAAAACTGGCGAAAAGTTTCGCTGAGAGGGTCATAACTAATCTTGAAAATGGTTTCTAATGATAGCTATGAGGTTTCCTTTCTAACAGGGGTCGTTAAATTGGGCTTAAACGAATCTCAATGTTTCGGATCGCCTTCGATCGCTTGCAAATCTTTCAGTCCATTTAGTGGTGTTCGAAGAGTCAAATAATATCTAAAATACATAAACTAATACTAAAGGATTCTGAAAGAACGATATAATCATGCAGGGTTAAATAATATTGGTAAGGTATTTCGATGAAAATTAGACAGTACTTTCAAATCTTAAAGGAAACCGATACCCTCACGGCAAAAATTTGGCCTTTAAATCAAAGTTAAGAATAAGAATAAACAGATCAGCGAAAATTTGAACGAAATCGGACATGGAATAAGGCAGTTATGCCTATTTAAAAGTATCTGTTTTGATACTACTTGTCTATAGCTATTGGTAACAACTCTCAATATGTTTTGTACAAATAATTTCACTTATTCTTCATTTGTTTGAAGAATTCCTTTTTTTTATTTGTCCTTATTCCACACATTTTGTGAAGAAAACACTCCTACATTGTGAGTTTTGCTTTAAAAAATGTGTAAATCTTAAGCAAAATGAAAATGTATAATTATGAGTACACTGAGAGTTGTCCACAAAATGATGTCATCAAACGCTAAAGTCGAAAAAATGCCATACAAAAAAAAAATCATATTTAACATAAAGATTTCATATTATAACATAAGATTTCGTTCAAATTTTCGCCGATCTGTTTTCTCATCTTAGCTTTGATTTAAAAACTACTTGACTTTTAAGGGTCACCGTGTAGGTTTCCTTTAACTCAGCACGAATTGTGCAATAGAATGCTTGAGCCCTACGTCTCTGAAAAAAAAACGACTCTGAAACAAAATGAATGACCACTTTAAAAAAAATAACAGGAGAAAAGGACGATTTAATGTATTTGTTAGTTACTCAACTGAAAGAAAGGCTTTAACTTAAGTGATTTCTCTTGAAATACAGATAATGTGTTGGTAGCTCAATTAAAAGTCTCCAAGGAGAAAAAAAAAATGATCACCTTAAAGGTGGGTTAAGGCCCCTGAATTAAAGTCTAAGGCAGCGATGCAGACTTCAAGTTGAAAGTGCATAAACCCCTGGCCATAATATTCACAGAAGCATTGCTTTCCTGAATTCTCAGGATGAACGGACGTTTGAATACTTTTATTGCTGTATTTTTTAAATTTTCAATTTGGCTTTGCCTTGCAAATGTATTTTTATGATAGCCATCATAAATAGCCCATGATGAGATAAATTGACACAAAAATAAGTCCGTTGTAACCACAAGGACCTGGAGAAACAGAACTTATGCGCTTTCTATCTCTCGAATGTCGGTAATGAGGCTTAACTACCCGAAGGAGGATTATTATTTGGTACAGACGCTCAGTAAGCATGATAAGTGTTCGGAGGACATTGCAGATGCTGATGGCCAATCTATCAAACCTCACGCTTTTGATCGTATTATACGATTACCTGACCATGCTTTAAAACTCACCATGACCTCTCGCTACATTTGAACAATTATGATTATGAAATAAATAACACTGTATCGTAAGGTATGGGATATAGTGTATTGAAAGTATTATTATCTAAAAGTCATTAGGGTATTTATACCGAAGAATAGAATAGAACGCCACTGATAGCTAAAGCGGAGACGTTGAATTACGTGTAAACGAGACAAGGTAAGGACAAGATGGAAGACATGCGGTGGTGAAATACAACATCAACGAAATAATCAAAACATCTTTAAATATCGAACAATGACATTGTATGAAGGGGAGCGAGGAAGAGAGAGAAAGAGAGAGAGGATAAGGAAGTTGAGAGCGAACTTCGCTAACTGATGGCAGAACTTAAGATTGTAATGGATATAAGAAAGTCAAAATATTTAATGATCTAGGTTTTATTTTGAAACATCATTTTTTTTTATACAACGGGAAACATGAGTCAAAAAGAATGATAGGTAAAGTTAAAAAAAAAAAAACGGAAGAAAGGAGAAGTATAGATACATGACAACAAATATGGGCCATATCATGATATCTGTACAAACTAGCATTTGCTTGAAAGCTAAAGCTCCCTGGTGAAAGCTTGTAATTATGCTCAAGTAAATGCTCAAGCAATTATTACTCGGGCCCGACCTTTTTCTTGGCCTAGGAGTTTCTGCTCGAGCAAAGCCAAATGTACGAAAATTTGGTTTTAAAAGGGCCAAATACTTCTAACTAATCAAACTACCATCTACTTGGGGTATATCAAATAAACGGTTATCAAGTATAAACTACAAAGGCTCTTGTTCTCTTATGTATAGGCACACGCTCTGACAGCTGGTATAGTTGGAAAGTTTTGAATAGGATTATAAACTTCAAATTCATTGTGCAAGCTTTTTTTTTTCTAATAGCTCACGCTTTTACAGCTTTTACTGGGTAGCTTTTACTGGGTAGCTTTAGTTTCCAGAAGATGCTGATTTTTATAGATACCGCTCATTACTCCAGTCATCAGATCATTATCCTTATTCACTACCACATATAACATGATTCACGTCATTTGTGTACAAATAATCATTTATAATCGTATTCCGCCCAAAGCGGAAACGGATAAAAATGAATAAAGGGAAGGATATGGAGGAGAAAGAGGAGATAATCGAATAATTTGAAGCTGTGTAGTCAGTGTAGCCTATGATATGAGTCGTGAGCACGGCGAGGGGTGCATGTCTGGGTTAAGAGTAAGCAACCAACTCCCTGCCAACAGATTAGCACATTCGGACCATGCATCTCATAAGTGATCTATATAAGTATTTGCATTACAAAAATCCTGCCTCTTATCCAGCAGGCTCGTTGAGACATCTGATCTCCTCCCTCTCTCCTGCTCCGTCTGCTTTTTTCTTGCTCAGCCCCTTACCTTTTCTTACCCTTTCTCCTTATCTTATTTTATCTCTCTCTTTCTATCTCTCTCTCTCTCTCGCTCCCTCTCTCTTTTTCTCTTTCTCTTTCTGAAAATGGAAAATAGATTAAAGACAGATAAACAAAAAGGACGGGCGCGTGAAAGCTTCCTATAAAATTCGTGAACAATTCTCGAATAATGCTGAGCAGGGCTGGTGTAGCACGGAAGAGCATGCTTGACCCCAATCCAAGACTTGCCAACAAAATTGATCGGGAACGTCGATGAATTGAGAAAAAAAAACACAAAAAAACTTACTCTGGGAAGAAATAGAGCAAAAAAATCGAAATGAAGATTAACGATAAAAAGAGTGAAAATGTTGCAGCAACAGAATGATTGGAATCAGGAGATGAGAAATGTTGGAAAATGGAATGAGGACATCGGTTTTTCACTCTCTTTTTAGTCATATCGGTTTAAATATCATGTGGGTTTCACCACGAAATAAGTTCCCTATACGAAAAAAAAAATAATTTTATTATTTCTTCTCTGCATGTTTTTTCTCAACTCCTCAATGATACTGATTTGCATCACTCGACTGCTAACGTGTTTTCTTTCCCCATAATTGCCCTAGAAATACGAGAAGTACGAAGTCCCATTGTGAAACGAATACATATTTCCCCCTTTTTTTCAGACAATCATACGAATGAATGGTTTCTTCATTGATCTATTTCTTTTCTCAAGACACTGGAGCCAGGTGTGTCTGTAAATGCATCGCCGGCGAACGTATTTTTTTTTAATGTATGAAATTCAAGTCAATATTCAACTTTAGAAACGACAACAACAAAACATCTATGTGACTCTCCTCATATTCTGCTTTTGTTTTGTACTCTGTGTTCTTGGTTGTCTTTGCCAGTTTGCCGAACAGAACAAAATAATGATAACAATAATAATAATGATAACAAAAATACAGTAAGCTCAAAATGGAAATCTACAAGATATAGACGAGACAGCAAGTAAAGCAATAAGCTTCATAAAAGCTTATTTTCTATTTTATCTTTTAAAACTGAAAATATGATATAGTAAATAAATTCAGATTTGGAAATAATGTTGAAAATATTGGGAATACAATATCTCACTACAGTATGTACTGGGATGCCTCAGTTTAACTGATATCTTGGTAAAAACCGCCAATCCTATTCAACTCTACACTAAACAAACTGATTCTTGACCATTCGGTGGTAACGTTTTATTCGGTTAGGGCCCCGTTTCATAGCACTTGTTATCAGTAACAACTGCCACATTTCTACGACAAATTTGCTCTCGTCCAGTCATATGCAAGTATTTCAGTAGCTTATAACAGTTATTGCAACTTGTTATTGGTAACAAGTTTTATGAAACAGGGGGCCTGTTTTCCGTCTAGGGTCTGTCTCGCAGGTGCGACACATCGAGGTGTCACCTGATATTGTAATACTGTAACACACCGCGCGGATTAGAACAAACATTCTTGAATTGCAAATATTGTTAGCAAGAGAACTATGAAGATTTGAACCAAATGGAATTCAATCAAAAAGGACTAAATGCATATCATAAGAAATGATAACCAGTTTAACTATGCCACCATCATTAGATGTAGCAAATCGATTTTAGATCGGAAGATTTTAGACCGAATCTTCGTTAGACGAAATGGCAGCTGACCATACTGTTCTATTAAGTACTGACTTGCGGTCCGAATGCCCATTCTTGGTCTAAAGGAATGCAACGTCACGTGCATCCTTTCGGTCTGGCTAGGGGCCTTCTATTTGATTAACTACACCTTGGTCAATATTCTGGGCTGTTTCGATGAGTGTCTTAGAGCGGCTCGACAAATAAGAGAAGGACCGTAATTGATTCTAATTCAGGCCTTAGGACGTGAATGAGAATGATTCGACGTGCATGGGGGATGAATATGTAATGATAACGAGTCCAGTGGTCAAAACCTTCCTTTCTGCCCATTTTCATGATTTTGAGGGCTTTTTATTTCCATGAACTCCTCTAGGCAGACGATGATGTATTTGGATGCTGGAAACTTGGCCCATGTCTCCAATTAAAAAAAAGGTAAAGAGGGGGAATGGAAAGCGAAAGAAAGATGATACGAATCCCTTCACACCTCTTTCTCCGTGCGCTTGTTTTTCTCGCATTTCATTGACCAAACAATTGCAATAGCCCCCCCCCCCCCTGAACGAGTGCCAACTCTATGGCTCGAACCATCGTATTTGCTGTAAGCAGGCCTACAAGTACATGAAATATATCGTACATTTATGTTTATCCCAAGGAAGGGAAGGGGGTGAGGCTGGGCAGGGAGGGGGGGGGGGGATCATATCGACGGACCACAGAACTGAACAATTTAGATACGGTGCAACTGCATGACATTTTGGCGTTTATAGAAAAAAGCCTGTTTTTGCCAAAATAGGAAATTGCGAGAAAAGCGGTCAAGGTATCGATTCGTTATCAATCACCGACTGTTCTCCTTGCAAAGAAATCAACCACATAGGTAACTCAGGAGGAGATCTCGACATTTTAAAGGCGATTTAGTGTGAACCTTATATAAGGTACTGACATTAAAAAACAGTCCGATTCATAATGTAGCAAGAAGCGTTATCTAGCTCCCCAGCTTTCAAAAACACAGCGTGGCCCCTAAACATTCCATTATTAAAGGTCTACATCTGCGATATAAATATAATTAAATTTGGAGTCAGCATCTGAAAAATATGTCGGCATATTTTAGGGTTTACACCCTCCCTCCTCCCCCCCCCCCCCCCATTTTGTAGCAACGCAAAGGCGTCCGTGGACCTGTAGTTCTTGCTTAGGTGAAGAAAGGTCAGTGTTCTATCTACCTATATACTAGATGGGGGGGGGGAGGGAATGGAGAAGGGGGGGGGGTCGGCATTCAAGGAAAGGTAACTATTGAGTCAGCTAGAGACAAGATTCCTTTGATAAAAAATTATTGAAAGGTATGTTGTGGGGGGGGGGGTGGACTAAACAAATGCAAGCAAAAAAAAAAAAAAAAAAAGAAACGGATTTTCTCTCGTAAATGCTGATAAACCTAACACTCAATTAAAAACCTAATCAAGGAAGAATCTTGGGAAAAATCTTAAATCAACAGTTGTTTTGTAATGAAAGTTAAAGGCTTTCTGTTATTCTAAGCAATCAGTTGCTAGCCATGCGGTACATGTTTTCAGTGGCTAACTACGGGGGGGGGGGGGTATGGGGGCACGTTGCCCCCAATCGGCTGACAACCCCCCAAAACAAAACAAAACAATACACACACATACAAACACACAATTTTGCACTTGGTGCCCCCCCCGGCCCTCCTCCCCCCCCCCATGAGTTGACCCACGGTCGCCCACGGTACATCACTGCATGTTTTATTTATTGTATTGTTGTATTTATTACTTTCTCAGTATAAAGATCATACAAGAGAACAAGCTACAAAACATTTCAAACAGTACAATTATTTACAAGATTGAAAAAGAAAATACTGAGTGGGTAGCAGCCAAAAAGGGCAATCCTTATAAAAAGGCCGACCCAAATTAAATTAGCAAAATAATTTTTTTTCATTAGTATACCATGACCCATTGTATTAAATGCTTTCTGTGATCTTTAAAAAAAAGCCAGTTGATACTCCTTTTTTATCAGTCACATTTGTGACACTTTGAACAAAGTCAAGTAATGCTGAAGATGTGGAGTGACCCGTGCGAAATCCATGTTGGTTTGGACTAACAGTATTGCACTCATTGATAAAATCCAATGACCTTATATAAATACACTTTTCAAAAATCTTTGAGAAAACAGGCAATATGGAAATGGAGCGGTAATTTGTGAGTATTTCAGGACAACCTCCTTTAAAAATGGAAATAACCCTGCCAGTTTTTCTAGTTGGTCAGGAAATATCAAGGCAAGCATTGAATATTGCACATAATGGCTGACACAAAAAAAATATACTTTTTTAAAATTACCCTCATATTGATACCATCATGACCCACATTTGATGTATTTTAAAAAGTTTTTTACAATTTCAATAATTTCACCAGTGGTAATGGGATTACCGCACATTGACTTATCATTAATTTTGATATGGGTAGTGACATCAACCCCATTTGAACAGGTGAAACTACTTTTTAGTTTGAATCCAATATTTACAAAATAATCATTCAGAATATCAGGAAATAATTTTGCATCTGTAATTCATCTCCATTTACCCTAATTTTATGTATAGAAGTACCCTTGCATTCTTTTCCCATAGCTATATTTACAATTTTCCATATCTTATTCATATCGCCTTTAGCACTATCAAACTGATCTTTATAATATTCGGCTTTACAAAATTTAATTTTATTGGTTACAAGATTCCGCAGTTTTTTTTATATACTTCTCTTCGATAGTTAGTAGGATTCTTTAAGTAAATAAGCAAAACTTGTTTAAACATGATTTTTTTTCTTTGTCAAATTTCGAATTTCTTGTGTAATCCATGCTTTATCTTTTCTTTTTGCTTTAATTTTGATCTTATTAACTGGAAATTCTTTTTCATATAATAGACAGACTTTTTGTAAAAAAATCATTATAGCAACTATTTGGTTCATTTAAAGATAAAGACCAATTGATTGTACTTAGGCTTTGAATGAAATTACTGATGATTGCATCAGATATATCACATGTTTCGATGTACTCATCAATTTTTGAAACAACACCTAAGATCACAAATGCAATAAACTGGAAAATGGTCACTAATCTCAGTTACAAGAACACCCGGTGAGGTATGGCATGAATCATTTGTAACAATATTGTCAATGAAAGAGACAAACGTGCTTGTAACACGGGTAGAAAAGTGGTTTGAAGGAACATGGAAAAAGACAACAACAAATGTAAATACATGTTGATATACTGCTCATTAGCAATATTAAGCATTTTCAAAACGCAATTGCTCCTAATTGCTGACAGTTGACAAGCAATTGCTAGGCTTTTTCTATTTTGGTAAACTCATGCTCATCATGCTCATTGTTCCTAATATACGTGCACCGGATCGGCCGGGCAAGGTCTGGGTGCCGTTGCATAAAAACTTGCTATTATAGTAACCCTGTCATCAATGGTAACTACCATGGTAACGTTGCTCAACATCCAATCAAAATCTAGTATTGCATAAAAGTTACTATTGACATTGATGGCAAAGTTACTAGCAAGTTTTATGCAACGGCACCCAGGTTTTGTTAGCTCGACGAATATTTATCTGCCACGATCAATACGGTCTTCAGTAAAAGATCTCGTAGACGACACGGTCAACTCAACATTGCCTGTCTCTCAACCAAGTCAAGGGGAATGTACCTCGAAATTATGCAGGAGAGTGAAAACCTCGTTCACATCCGAGAAAGGAAATTATTCTCCAAGGGCTGGTTCAGACCTGACCGATTACACGGGGGAGGAGGGGGGGGGGGGGGGGTGAGATGACACACACGTGAATCTATTGACATTTTAAGTGAACAAATAGGGTTATAATATAGTTGCAAGCCCCAGACCTTTCTTTTCCCACTCTCTTCTTTCTCCTTCCTCCTCTTTTTTTTCTCTTCTGCTTTTTAAAATTTTACTTGAAAGATCTAAAGGGAACATTCACACCCTGCCCCCCGTAGCGCCGTCCCTGCGATTACACGACCACTAATGACATCATTTAAGAAAGTTGTGAGTAAAGTCACACATGACTTTAATAGCGAAATAACTATGAACAGCCAAATGGGTTGACCAAAGTGTTTCCTCTTTTTAAACAAAGTGTGTCTGTATTTCCCATAATCTCATTTAAAATTAATGGCAAAAACTATACTTCACCTAAAAATATTTTGGTGATAATGATAATGTTAATCTACATAGTCATTTCAGCTTTAGCTTGTGAGATTATATGATTGAGAATCCCATTTGGCTTTCCATAGTCAACTCATTCTTAAAGTCATGCGTAACTTTGCGCACACAGCTTTGTGGAACAGCTTCTGGGGGTGTTTCATAATTCTGTTCGTTAAGTTACGAACGACTTTACGAAGAAATTGAATATGGCAAGCCAAATGCGATTCTCAATCATTATAAATCGCATCAGCTAAAGGTGAAATATGCAGACTAACATTAAACTTACTATTGTTTACAAACATCTTTATTGCGAAACACATTTTTTGCCACAATTTAATTGAAGAAATGCAGTCATACTTTGTTGAAATGTCAGAAAAAAAAAAACTTTGGGCATCCCATTTGGCATTTCATATTCCAGTCGTTCGTAAAGTCATGCGTAACTTTACGAACAGCTTTGTGGAACACCCCATGGATTGGTTTGACCATGGCGGTATGATGCTTAAGCATGACCAGTTAAATTTGTTCGGCATGTTCGGGCAACATGAATGCGCATTATCCCGAAATGGGAGTAGAGAAGGTCGACCACAGGCAAGAGTGAAAAATAATAATTATTAATCCTTCCAATCCGTGTAATGTCATAGTGGAAAGGTATAAGTAGAAAATGATCACGGAAATGACTTAACAGTTAAATGAGGCATGAATCAAACTTTTACGCCACCGTGGCTACCATGACTTCAGTGTGCGTCGTATCCCATTCTCATTTCTGTGTACAGCATTGTTCATTCATTGTTTGGGATTTTTTCGGGCAAGTATTAGTCAATTTCTTCTCACTTCGATGATTTAAAAGGTCGAATACACAATTAAAATCATTTTCTTTTGCGTTGCACAATCCCCCTCTCACTTGGTTTCTTTCAAGTGTCATTCACTACGTCAGATCTCACGTTTATCTTTAAAAATCGCGCTTAGATCAGTCGAGTTGTAAAGAGCTTTCCACCCTTGCAATGTTTATGCCTGACTTGAAAGATGAAAGCTAGCGAGGCATTGTCGATAAATTGCAGTGCTTGTACACAGAAATGTATTTGATGTCGGTTTTGAGGTATGTCGACCTTGAACTCGAGTGATCGCCTTGTGAATAGTCCATTCAGTAAACATCTCAAATGAAACCAACCAAATCTTTATTTTAAGATGTGATTGGATCGCTAATATCAGTCTAGGAAAAAAAAAAAAAAAAAGAAAGGGAGGACAGGATTTAGTGAGGAAGCGAGATAGAGGGTTGCCGGGGGGGGGGGGGTCAGAAAGCGAGAGAGTCTCTGAAAGAGAGAAAGAGAGAGAGAAAAAAAAAAGAGAAATGTGTATGGATGGGTGACAAAAACAAAAAGGGTGGCGAACAAAAAGTTCTTCTTATCCATGTTATCTAATGACCCGATTTTGAATCATTTGTTTTGATTCTCAATCGGAGAGTGAGTCAACCCTGGGAGCGTTTCATGAAAGGACTTGTCAGATGTTTTATCCGACAAAGTCTGTTTTATCCGACAGTTGCCACAGTAACGATGCTTCTCAGCCAATCAAAATCAAGGAAAGATGTCAGATCTGACAACTTGTCAGACAACAAATGTTGATGAAACGCTCCCCTGGACCTCCTGTTGAAATACAACGAAACAAAATTAAAAAGGGAATAACAGAACAAACAAAATATTATTCACAAAATGCAGATACAGTCTTCAACATAAACAAAGCATATCACAATAGTCAACAAACGCTTATTTTCTTCCTTGTTTTTTTTCACAGTGAGTCAAACGAAAATAAGATTATGAAGAAAATAAAATAAATAAAATGATAACGATCAAATTTGTAAAAAGTCCTTTTCGTTTCATAATTTGTGCGCTTAATTTCACCCGTGGATTTCCGAGGGGGACTGTAAAATGGTGCCTGATGTGAATGCGCCCCTTGACGTCACACCATTTAACGCGTTGTCGCATTTGTTTTGGCGGTGACACAGCGTAGTAAACATCAGTTTCAAGTCAAGGGCCTGCCTACTTGAAGGCGGGAGGGAAAAATCCGATACACGGACACTTCTCTCAAGTTAAGCCAGGGGAAGTCTTAAACTACTGTATATCCACAGGAGTGTATCCAGTCGAAGGAAATGAGGGGTGAACTCACATAAATGTGTTTTATAATGAAAAAAAAACCTTTTGGAAGGGAATTATTTCCAGTTTTCTTTATGTATTCACAACCACAAAAAGTTATAGAAGATAAATCGATATTTACAGTTTGTTTTGATATATAAAACACAAAGAATCATTCGTCTTCGACATCGTCGTGAATGGCTTACCTTGGAATATATTTCAAGCACAGTGAGCGCACATTAAGAAAGAAGGGGTTCAATTTTGCATCTTTCAAATGCAACACTGGGAGCTCCTTAATGGGTACAACTTTGCACCCAAAGATGCATTCTGCACCTTTAAGGGTACAGTGAGCTACATTTTGCACCCTTAATGGTGCAGAGTTGTACTCTTTTAGGAAGGTGCAAATTTGCACCCTTTTGAATGCAAAAATTTATGCACCCCTTAAAGGTGCATTACTTGCATAAGGGTGCAGTCTGGCATTTCCGGGTGCCAGCAAATAAAAAAGGGGGCATCTTTGCACCTTATTCATGTAGGGTGCAATATTGCAGCCAAAAAGGTGCTGCCAGTGTTGCATTTAAGGTGCAAAATTGAACCTTTAATTCTAAGAGGGCACTTTACTCTTAGTCTTCTTTACTGTAGTCTTGACAATCGATTTTCATTGTTTGTATTTCCTATTATATAGAAATGTAAATAACTCCTAGTTAAACATCTAATTTGTTATTCAATTATTAATTCATTTGTTACCTGTTTGATCATTCTTTGATCTGATATCGCAACGAATGCTAAGACATTTCATGATTCAGAGTAAACTGTTACAACATGCTTGTGCCGGGGGGGGGGGGGGGTGTCTGAACTACCCCTTACCCGTAAATAAATAGATCGAATTGAAAATTATAGCGAAATAAAAATTAAGTTACACACTAAGAAAAAAAGGTGCAAGTTTGCACCCTAAATGCAACACTGGCAGCACCTTTTTGGGTGCAATCTTGCACCCTACATGAAAAAGATGCAAAAACGAACCTTTTTGTTCTTGTTAGCACCCTAAAAGGTGCAACTTTGCACCTTATAGCCTAGGGTGCAGAATTGTTTGCGTTCAAAAAGGTGCAAATTTGCACCTTCCCTAAAGGCTACAACTCTGCACCCTTAAAGGTGCAAAAAGCTTCTTAGGGTGCAAAGTTGCACCCAAAAAGGAGCTCCCAGTGTTGCATTTGAAGGGTGCAAAATTGCACTTTTTTTCTTAGTGTGTATAAGAAAGAAAAAATAAAGGAGGAAGAGAGAGAATGTGTGTGCTTGGGTCGTGTTTGTGCATGTGGGCGCGCGCGCGTGTGTGTGTAAAGGAAGGAAATCTATATATTGGGTTAACACATGATATAGTCAGGGATAAAAATATACAATAATATAATGGGAGAGACAGAAAGAGAGAGTGGGAGGGAGAGAGAGAGAAAGACCGGGGGGGGGGGGCATGTCCTCGTGCTGATGTACCACTCTTTAATTGACATAAGGCAAGTAGGTTCCCTCCCCCCCCCCCCTCCGCCCCACCCTTCCTACTTACTGCCTTGACATGCTTGATCAATGCCCGCATTTCTTGGTTTGGGAGAAGGTCAGCTTTTTTTTTAACGTGTCTTGGTTCCATGCATGACCCCATCATTTCACCATGATCCTCTGAGCCAATATCCTGCAAAAAGTGCCAATAATTGACAAACAGAGAGGAAGGAAGAGATAGATAAAACACAACAAGAATAAGAGATGAGAGGGGAGGAGAGAAAGAAAGAGAGAGAGAGAGGGGGGGGGGGATTTGAAGCAGAATTTCAAAGGGAAAACTTGGTTAATGTATTTCAGAACAGGGAGATGCTATTTACGGAAAAACCTTGAATTTATGAACCAAAAAACAACAAACAAACAAACAAACAAACCCACGAACCCACTGAAGAAATAACAAGCTATGGAGCTAACTCATAGCGATATCAGGGAGGTGTGTTGTGTGCATAGATCTCTATGGTTGTGTGATACTAAAGTATGTTTATAAAATTGTTGAAATTCGGCCTTTTTTCCATGCAATTAGAAAATCACCGCTGAAAGGAAATAAGAGCTTTGCTCTTTAAGTTAACTTTTGATTTTTTTGGGGGTAAATGGAAGAAAGGCGCACCTGCAATCCTCAAAACAACTATTTGATGTCGCCTCAAACGGAACTTCCTTGGGGAGATGAAACCGCATGAAAACGAAAATTCCTTTATGTTATACGAAAGACGCCACCTGCAATGACCATAACAAAAAAATAAGGTGTAGATGGGCCTATATCAAGCACGTACAGTTTTCCTTGCCGTTAATATGACCACACTTTGCATCGTGTGAGTCGGGGGGGGGGGGGGGTGGGGGGTTGTAGATGACAGAAAATGCAAAATAACTCTGCAAGTAATTTTATTTTTCAAAAATCAAATTTAGCAATGGAATAGCCTTTGCAATAGTAATTCCGGCGTGTGGTCAATTCTGGTATTAAGGGTTAAATTTTGAACTTTCTTTGGTACAAAATCATATAGATTTATGACTTGCTGGAAATTGACAATGAGTCTTCATGAATTATTAATAATGATAATAATAATAACAATTATTAATAATGATAATAAAAATAACTATTATTATTGTTATTATTATTATTATTATTATTATTATTATTATTATTATTATTATTATTATTGTACTGGAAATTTGTATAACGCACGTATCCACCAAACAATGAATCAATGTACTCTCACTTTTATAAAATCAAAATCAATTTCTTTCCACTTCTGGCCGGAAAAGCGACTTTGATATGTTAACCTGCATGACCATTTCCCGTCCTGTCGGGTTTTGGGGTTCTATGGGGGGACAGGACGGGAAACAGAATGATGGCCATTGCTTGTTGCCGCAGCATCGACATTTTCATCAGTCTTTTCTGGGTTGTGATGTTCTTGAATGGACAGTCATCACATAAAAAAATAATATGCACGAAGTTGTATTTCTGTCCTTTTCTGTAATGAGAGAAAAAAAAATGCTATCGAATTTCTGTCTGTCGCTTTCTCAGGATGTTGGCTTTAGACTAATAAATAATTTTCAAGGCTAAGATACAGACAATGTTCCGGTCATTGTCCGAGGCCACTGGTAGATTTCGGTGGTTGTTCTATGGATAATGGCACATTGAAAAGGTAATCCAGGATGGTAGTCGATCGGTTTCTTCAGGATAACACAGTTTGCATGTTAGATGCTGCTGGAAACCTTAGAAGACAGTGACGTATTAAACGACGGGTGTAGATACAAGGGTTCATGATCCCCATTTAATGGCAAAAACTGTAGTTCGAGAAAGAGAGAGGAAGAGGTGATGTAAGAAAAAAAAATCGGGTGGGGGGGGGGGGGGCCATCCCACCCTTACAGTCAATCATGGGCCTCCTTCGTTTGCAGACCTATGCAGTCTCTGCCGTATGACATCATTGCCCCCGCCCCCTCACTGGTTGGACCTATACGCCACCGCAATTTATTATTCCTTTGAAACGCAATAACGTGATTTCTACTGATCTTGCAACCATGGCAACCACCCCTAATCCATAGGCGTAGCTGTCTCTCTTTCCCCTAAGATTCTTCATGTTCTTAGGGCACCTCGAGCATGCATCCCCACTTCTCACCATCATCGCTCCTTGCTTTCGACCATTCATGGTGCAGGTACAGCAGAGCTCTTATCGACCTGCTCAGAGGCAGAAGAACGTTATATTTACATGTAGAGTAAACACCCTTTTGGCTCTCACTAGAACGTGTCATGAAACCCAGCACTTCAACATGTTCAAGTATGAAACTCTTTCCCCCCGTTTCTCTCCTCTTTCTGTGTTCCTTTTCAACTGTTCTTCTGTCTCAGCGTCTTCGAGTGGGGGAGGGGGGGGGGGGGCAGTTCAATGTTCAATGTTATGAGGTTGAACACGTCATGGAGAGTTTCTCTTGAACATGTTGAATACTGAATGTCTTAAACGTAAACAAAATGGGTAGGACGACAGGTTTGACGACTGTTTTTTTCAACAAATCAACCAAATGAAATGCCATTATAACACCTCTTCCTTTCTTCAACTTACGGACAATTCCATTCGATTTCTTATATCCCGTCTAACTATATAGACCAATTTCACAACGCAAGAGGGCAGCAGACTGTTCGACATACTGCGGTGGGTGCTCCAACTTTTATAGTACACAAGTCAATAGCGCGTTGTGTACATTCGTTCGATTTTTTGTCTATTTTGACCAATATATGCAGATTTCTTTTAATATTTGCGATGAGAAATTGTCAGGGAAGTTCAGGTCGCAGCTGTGCAGTGCTCGAATGCCACAAGAATTGGAGAAAAATTAAAAATTGGAAGCTAACTGAGAGCGAAATTCACCCGCTTTTGACTCATGAAGCCTGTTTGTGTGAGAAGCCGTACTCCCTACACGGGTTTCTGTAAGCAATGCGAAGGAATCCGTCGCCAGTGGGTCAAAATATCAACAGAAATGACTTTGAAGTCAAGAAACATTATCATTATGTACTTTGGCGTAAAGTTTAATGAGTGAAAACATGACTTTGTAAACAGGGTAAGATTGAGGGCTCCCGTTTACTACGGCTTCTATGCTGCAATCGAACTTATACTGACAAAACTAAGTTGAAAAACTATCGAAAGTACAAAAATACATCATACCTTCATCTGTCCGATATGGCCATTGTCTTACCTCATGTACCCATGTATCCATGCTTTATTTTATTGATCTAGAATAAAGTAAATGGAACAATATTAGGGCATATCTCATATCTTACATTCATTTTGTACACAGAGCCAATCGCGGTGAGCGCGCTTGCCCACCGCAGCAACGGCGTCGCCGATAGAGGGCCAAATACATAAACTGGAGGTGAAATTGGTCTATAAGATAAGAGTTCATGTCCGTCACACCTCTCAAGCAATAGCGAAGTGCTGAATAAAATATATCATAACCTCCTGAGTGAGGTGCATCACATCAAAGTGTATAAAGGGCCATGAAAGAACATGGAAATCATGATTAGGATTTGCGAACAAAAGTTGTTTGGAGGAAGAGCCTTCCAGGTATATTCTGAATGATTGTTTTTTAGAGTTGAGAGAGTTGAGCAGAACGAAGGCAGCATAGCAGTGCGTTCTTTGAAAGAAAGGGCAAGACATTACAAGAGCATGGTGGAAATTTAAGGAAAAGTTTTGTACGAAACATTTTTAAAATGCCTTTCGTATGACACTAGGGAAGTGAGGAAAATTGGCAAAAAATAGAAAATGGTTCGTGAGGATGAGTTCATTTCACCACGTGGCATGGTCCATGATTTAACTTACTTTCAGATAACGCATTTTGAACATGAGACATTGATTTGGTTATAATTATTGAGCAGTGTTGAGAAAGGAGAGACACAAGAAAACGGTTAAACTGTTTCCTAAGGCAATCACATTGACAATTCGACGGACTATGTGCTAATTCCTTTCTTTAAAAATGCGATTCGCTATTGTATCAGAGTTTCTCATAACGTAAACGGGTAAAGAATACACTGGGCATCTCCCGTGCTCTTAAATCATGTCACTTTTACCCAAGAGAGGGAAAGGGCGACGATGTGATTAGACCATAGGGACCATGATTCGACTAATGGACCCACGGGCGGATGTTGGGGGGGGGGGGGGTCCCAATTTTAAAGTTTTGATTATCATGAAAATGTAGGAATAAAAGAAGAAGAAGAAGAAGAAGAATAAGAAGAAGAAGAAAATGAATAAGAAGGTGAAGTAAAAGAAAATATCACTAAGGTAGCGACGACACTGAGTGGATAAGATCCTTTCTGACGTGTCGCTTCCAAAGAACCTCCGTGAGTGGTAAAACATCTAACTGGTTCCCAGTCCGGAGCGGCATACCGCAAGGTACAGTACTTCGACCACACCTGTTTATCTTGTACATTGATGACCTTACGGACGCTGTCCATAGCACTGCAAGATTATTCGCCGATGATATATGATGATGTATACTCTATGACACAATATCTAACCCCTCAGATGAGGAATCGCTGCAAAGGGACCTTGATAACCTTGTCAAATGGGCAAACACATGGGGTATGAAATTCAATGCATCAAAATGCTCTATTATGAGGATTTCCAGAAAGCGAGACTCAGGCTATACCAAGTACACACTCTTAGGCGAACAACTTAGAGAGGTCAGCAGTCATCAACACTTAGGAATCCACATAGAAAACAACCTAAAATGGGATAAACAGGCGCAACATGCAATCACTAAGGATACAGGGGTCTTAAACTTCATCAGAAGAAACTTCAACTACTGCTTCAGAAACGTAAAAGACCGTCTCTATTACACCTTAGTGAGGCCCCATCTTGAGTACGCCTGCATTGCATGGTATCCAGGTACCGCCAGGAATTTCAAGTCATTGGAAATGGTACAGAGACGGACGGTTCGATTCGTGATGGAAAACTCCACTAGAGAGTCCAGAGTCCCTGAGCATGCTGAGATGAAGACTACACTCGGGTGGAACTCCTTGCAGGATAGAGGAAAAAATCTGCGCCTCATGAGCTTCTACAATATTATACATGGAGAACTCCACCTAGATCTACACAAAGACGCCTCAAGGAAAGTAACTGACGCTCATACGAAGAACAGGGGGGGGGGGGGGGGTGTTTCACAAAGACTAAGATTGACTCAAATCAATCTTAACTATGGCAGGCCATACATGCCGCTGTTTGCTTTCACCATCGGTCTCTCAAGGGATGCCCAAATCATCGTCAAAAATTAGAAAAATTTACATTTTTTTGTTTTCTTCATCAATGAACTACAAATAACTATCAGTTCTACAGATTTGTGATCATGAATTGCAAATCCTTCGACAGGTCTATGGTGAAAGAAAACAGTGGCATGAATGGCCAACCATAATTAAGTGCGATTTTAGTCAATCTTAGTCTTTGTGAAACACCCCCATAATGAAGTTATTTCAACTTTCATCTCCATAACCCAGCTGGCGAACTCATTCTTCCCAGATACAATATCCCACTGGAACAAGCTCCTAAGGAAACTGTTATTTCTAAAGGTACAGATATCTTCAGAACAAAATTGCAAAGCCCCCCCCCCCCCCCCCCAATACCTAAAGAAGTAATACCACCACTCTCGTCAGCCCTATGTAACCTTTCCTGGTGGAGGACTTCGGGGAAAACAACTACAATGTACGAGGCATTTAATGAGGGCCTGCTCAATTCACCAGCCTTTTCTATAAAATGCAAACTCCACCCCACTATTCATCCACTTGGACACACCTATAATGAAGATAAACGGAAAGCAGGTATTAATTGACCTGTAACCAACTTTATTCAGGAGTTTATTACCGTATAAAACGCCATATTTCCTAGAAAACGGTAAATCATCGCTATTTTTTTCTTAAATCACGGTTACGTACCCTTCAATATAATGATGCTGAGAAATGCTGATGGAACGCATCTCATATAATGGGAATTTGCGTGTGCTGTCTCATTTGAACCTTTCAATCTGCGTTCGATCTTCCGATTACTGACAAGGGCATGGCTGCTATTAAAGAATAGTCATATTCATGTTTTTCTCGCATGTATTGTTGGTGGAATCTACACTAATCTGCACTAATCTACACTAACATAAACGAGACATTTGAATTCGTCACTGGGGACGAATTAGGTGGTCTGACAAAGTTTGATTAAAATTCAATGTCACCCTCCTTGTAGGAAATATTATCAGGTAGAACATATTCGAAGCTCCACGAAAAAAAAAAAAAGAGGAGAAATAACGGATGTATTACTAAACATGCTCAAAGAAGACTGGAATGTAGAATCAAGATTTGAGAAAAGAGTTCCGGCCCTTGGAGAATACACGAAAAATTGAAAAAAAAAAATTAATTGCATCCATTTATTGCAAAACTGGACCATGATGCCGTTGTCAAAATAAAAAATAAACGTAAATGTCTTGTAGTGAATTGTCTCAGCTACAACATATCGAAATCCTGGAGAAAATCGACCAACCATAGGCAAAATATCGTCAATTGAATACAGGAAATATGTCATCATGAATTGAAAATCGAATTTTTGATTTAGGATGAGAATATGACGACTATCTAACTATGAAAGGGCCAATTTTTCCTCAGTTGAAATCTAGAAGTCATAAACTTTCAGAATATGTAAAAGAAATTAGGGTTCTGCACCCTCTCTAAGAAGCTTTGACGGAATATAAAAAGGCTTGTTTTTGCGCGTTTTTACATTATTGTCAATATAGACGCACGCACAGATTTTAAACTTTTTGCGCGCACGTACGACCTTGTCAGCAGTTGAAATTGATTCTAAATAAATGAAAATTGTCCAGAAAAGTATCAGAAATGCAAACCAAGTGAAAAAACGGCGTTTTTACGTTTTCTACGAGCTGCGCGCGCAATTTGAAACGCTTGAAATGGCCAGAAGCGTGTGCAAAATAAGCCCGAGTCGATTCTGAGCATTTTTAATATTTGCGCGCGCGCGCTGACGCGCGTACGTAGGCGTACGCGCACGTCTAAGTAATTGAAATTCTTAGGACTGATGTGAACTTTTATCGTGCCAAATGAGAAATGACTTACCGTTATGAAGATATTGTCATTACAAGATTTTCACAAATGGCGCCTAGATGACGTCACGATGACCTGATGACGCTGAAAACCTTGTTGGAACTTGTTCTTAATAGGCCTGATAACTGACAAAAATTTGGCGAAAATTGAATGAACCAATTTTGAGTTATCAGTTATTATAAGTGTAACAAAAAATGGGGGAAGAATAAGAATAAATGACATTAAATGACATTAAAAGGTAATCTGTCATGAATGACAGACCACCTAATTTTACTGATCTGGTTCACACACTGTCCCAAATGTTCAAATTACGTTCGATTTAATATCGAATTCTCAAATAAAGGCACGTTCTCTGCTCGATTAAAGGTCTATTTTGTCTAATCGTCTTTATGATTTTTTTATTTCGATTTCGGTGTCAACTACAGAGAGAATCATTTACCATTAAAGCATCATTAAAATAGGCCTCCATAAATCTACACATACATGTAGGTGGAGGGAAGAAGGAGGGTGGAAGATGTGACAGCTGCACCAACCATGCCTAGACCACCTGTAAAATAGAAAATAGGAGTTTGTCGAGTTCACTGGTCATTAATAATTGGTTCAGTTTATAATGGAATTTCGTGCTAAGTGTTCATATATTTCATATCAAATTACAGGGTGATATAAGGTAATGATTATGGGATTGAGAGAACATGTTTAATGTTTGCAGACCTCCTCGTGCATTTATTAGGAGGCCCAAGGGATTTAGATTACTGTTGGTATAGTATCTACTTATAAAAACACTTCAAAAGATGCCCGCTTGTTATGTCTTTATAAATGAAGAACTAGAGGCAATGCTCCGCCCTCTGTTCTATTGCAGTTAGTTCCTTAATTTCAGAACTTCATCATAGGGCGACTGTGACACGTATCCCATCAATATCCAAGAAACTAAATAAAATAATGCAACACATTGCAGCCTTATTTCGCAAATAAAAAGGCCGGTCACGGACATGCATCACCAACACGATAAATCATTTAAAAGAATGTTGTCTTCTAAAGGTAATTTACAAACGACCTTGGTTAAAGAAAAGCAAAGCTGATGCTCAGCATGTTAGTATTGACCAACACCGATTATGCCGATGCCATACATTGAAGTTTGCGCAGCATTGCAGTGCACGAATCTCTCATGAAAACGAAAAGGAAGGGGCAGAAAAAAAAAAAAAACGTTTCGGAAAAGGTTAAATTCGTATAGGGGGTAGTTTTGTTTTAAGAGAGATAGATGAGTGGCAAGAGATTTACCTCTCTACTAAATGTGCATACAATAAACATGATAAACACAACCGGAATAATAACATGGACGGAAGGTACTACATGCAAGGGAAACGTGTTTTCGTCTTCAATTTTTAAGAAGATCCCATATCACACACTGAATTGTTGACGATTACCTAGGTAGAAAGAGCCCTGCGTCTAAACTTAACTTCTAACATGTCCAAATTCAATGTTTCCTGTTTAACTGATGTATAGATTATCACCTGGCGATCGTGCTGAAACACTAAATCATACCACCAAGTATGATCATACGAATTATCATGATTCCCCCTTTTTTTCTCTCTTTTTTTCTTATACACTTGGAATATCAAAGGTTCAAGTTTGCATCCTAAATGCAACCGTTGGCTAGCAGCACCTTTTGGGGTGTAATCTTGCACCCTTCATGAAAAAAAGGTGCAAAGATGCACCTAGCTTTTGTACTTGTTTGCACCCGAAAATGCCCGTCTGCACCCTTAAGGGTGCAAAATGTAGCTCACTGCACCCTCATAAAGGTGCAAAATGCTCCTTAGGGACGGTGCAGAGTTGTACCCATGAACATGATGAAAGAGCTCAGACCTCGTGTTGCATTTGAATGGTGCAAAATTGAACCTTTTTTGTCTTAGTGTGTAAACTTCTCCAGATTTTTGCACTATTGAGATAAACAAGTGATAACGCTCTTTTTTTTTTTTTTTTTTTTTTTTTTTTTTTTGCAATGCGTCTACGGAATATCTCGAATATCGGTAATGCGAGTCACGATTCGATATATCGCCTACCCGTATCATATTTATCAGTTCGGATGGGCCAAACAGAAATTTCTGGGATTGAAAAGACCTATTCTGCGATATGATATACCTTCCCCACTGACTTTTCAATAAAGTCCTTGTCCGTCTTGTTTTAGGAAGGAATCATGACGAAACAGGTTGAAACGTTGCCTGAAAACATTTTTTTCAGTCCATCAGTGCCAATGAATGTTACACGTGCATCAAGGTGGTAGATCTGTGCATCACAGTTCATGTCCACATCATTTTATTCTCTTGATCGGCAGAATAGAATGATATGGAAATTAATTGTGATCGAAATAAAAATTGTCTTCATGATTAGATTAATAGAAAACGGAAAATTAATCGTGAAGACTGGCCTTTCTATTATTAACGGAGTTGCCGTGGAACGTTAAAAAATTGAGGAAAAACAAAAGAAGAAACAAACAAACAAAAAAAAAGACTTCATGGCTACAATGCATTACCTGTAACCCCATGCCTCCTTCATGACATTTGCATACTCATCGAACATACAGGCATGGACCCTAGGGTCCACGGTGAAACTTTGAGGAGTCATTATAGGGGATAATAACAATGATGATGATAATAATAATAACAACAACAACAACAACAATAATAATAATAATAATAATAATAATAATAATAATAATAATAATAATAATAATAATAATAATAATAATAATAATAATAATAATATCTTGTATAGCGCATATCATCTTATTATCTAACGCCTCTATGCGCTTCCAAAGGACCGTTTGGATATTATTACACCGGCTTTAGCCCGGCAGCTAGTACAGCGCACAAGCCTTTCAAGGAATTAATTCCTGCCAGGTACCCATTAAAAAACACCTGGGTCGAGCGTGGCAAAATGTAGATGAATGTCTTGCCAAAGGACATAAGTGCTGCGGCAGGGATTCGAACCCCGTACCTTGTGGTTCAAAGTCCGGAGGCTTATCCACTGGACCACAACACCTCTATTTCATTTGGGAGTTGAAATCCAACTCAGAATAAAGGAATCCGCTCTCTGATCCGTTTGCTAAGAATAATTTTTAGTCGATTCTACTATGTCAAGAGCAGATTTCCAATCCGGATTTCCAATGCAAAATGAAGTGATCGCTTATATGATTTTTTAAATAATGTGTTTCAACTTATGGATATTGAGAGGGAGAGAGAATGAGTGAGAGAGACAGAGAGAGAGAGAGAGAGATGAGACGAACTCAACTGTCTTTTGGAAGAAGTCCTCACCTTGAAACGTCAAATATAACAGATTAGAAAGGGAAGCTGCTGCAAAGCCATGCGTCCTTGCCAATGTTCTCATGCAAAGCTTCCCTTCTTAAAATTTCTGATCGTCTCTGGAAGACACCTGTCATGCCTACTGTGGGTTCTCTCTGGCAACTAATGAGACCACTGCATAAGCTATTCTGTTGATAATGATCGAGAGCCTATATTAACTCCCGGCTCCTGGTTTTGCCTCCATGCGCAGATACGCTCCAGGGCCTGGGACAGACGCTTGCAGCAACATTTTGATAGAGCATCATCATGATCATCGATCAGTCCGGAGTGCTTTCCTGTTGTTCCATTCTTAAGCACTTGAAGGAAATTGAGAGCAAGGTAGAAAATGATTCGCAAGATCTTGAACATATCAGGACACCGTAACATGCCTAATGACCCAGCTGACTTCCTCATACCAAAAGAGGGTTTGGCACAGGTAAGGCGCTGGATGCCGTCCCAGTATTCAAGAACTACAGTTCTTGCCTGTCGCCTAACCACACACAAAGACACACACGCATGTCGCCAATGTGCAAAAGACTGCCACTTTCGCACAAGCAACAGCAGAATCTGCTGTATAGCCACCACAGCACCTGCGAGACCTATAACACAATAGGAACCTTTAAAGGTTTTTCAAAGAACCATTACTACTAGCTTATAAAGGTTCTCTAATTTGTTCTTAATGGGTGTTTAGAACCATTATTGATTATACAAGGAACCTTTAGGGTGATTGAAAATATGAAGAGCCCTGTACAGAACCCCTTTTTCTGCAGGTTCTAAATACGGGACAAAAAATGTTCTAACTGGCACATTTTCTAAGAGTGAAGCATCGAAGGAGCTAACTAGTCCACTTGACCATGAGTTTTGTCAGGGATTTGATTCTGTTTCATTTTCTTGGGGGGGGGGGGGCACAAAACTGTATTTATCTCTTAGACAAGGAATGTATATCATGAATTTGTGTTTCCTCTGCTTCTCTGTCATGTGAAAACTCATCATGGCAATTGGTAACTGTTAACTAGTCAATTCAATCATTTGTAAGAAAAAAAAGAATCCCGATCATTCTGTATTCAGAGACTGACCCAGTCCAGCGGAACAGGAAATGAAATAGAGCACCTTGGGCATATTTGGGGGGGGGGAGCTACAATTTGAGTGGGGGTGACGCTTTCCCCCCCAAACAGCACCCCCCCCCCCCCCCCCCCCCCCGCTTCGTATGCCAGTGCTCTCCCTCTCTAAAATCCGGCTCTGTTATTGAACATGATATATGTATGCGGATTTGACAGCCCCTCCTATTCAATATTCCAAGGCATGTTCAATAATCTCTTATACATTGGTTAGCCGGGTCACTCCACTTGAGTTTTCTACAAAATACAAAACCCTTCTCGTCATCTCCCTCTCTTTCTCTGTCTCTGTCTTTGTCTCTCTTTTCATGCTCTTTTTATCTGTCTGTCTGTCTATCTGTCTATGTCTCTGTCTCTGTCTGTCTGTCTGTCTGCCTCTTTTTTATCATTCCCCTCTGTTTTCTCTTCCTCTCTCTTTCTACCCCTCTCTCTGTTTTCTCTCTCTTTCTACCTCTCTCTATGTATCTCTCTCTCTTTCTATCCCTTTCTTTCTCTTTATTTTTCCCTCCCTCCTTTCTCTTGCTCTCACTCTCTCTCTGGGGGAGTCAGAATATTAATGCGCACATGCGTGATCACAAATTTCGGATATTCTATTACAGTGTAATTTTTGTCTTTGTTGAGTGTACTTTTTATTCACTTTCATTTATTCAATTCTGAACAGAAGTACAAACGTTTCAGTTTAAATTTTTGAAAATAGACAATTATTTCCAACAGATAGAAAGTCCAAGATAACAAACGCTTGAAACCTTGTGCACCCCCAAATTTGTTTTAAAATTGTTACACTTTCAATTTGTGAACGAGAATAACGAAGTTTCGAATAATTCATATCATGTAATCTTCTTATTGTCTATTTTCAAAATATTCATTTAAAAAAGTTGGCATTAACATTCCGTATGGTGTGAATGTTATTACGTCAAATACCCCCCCCCCCCCGAATTTTATCTAATGAAACTATTTTCTTAAATACTCTGGTCAGCATTATCAGTCGTGTTTTACGATTGAGGGTACAATAATATTTCTGTCATTTGCTTTTACATTGAAATGGATAAGTTAAAAAATCTATACTTGCTCCTAATATTTAATTTCAAAATTATTTACATTTTTTCTCACTTCAAACTGATTATATCTTAGCAAGCTTATCGTAGCCATAGTAACAAAATATCATGTGGCCGACTCAAGGTTAGAGGGCAGCAGGTGGGTTCTTTAAGGATTTGTCCAATTTTCATTCTTGTTATATAGATTCAAATCAATTTTGAGAATTATCATTCAAACGTGGAACTAGTCCACTGCCTGGACTGTTTCCGTATCGCGCATTCGATCAGCTGCGAATACGCAATCAACGCTCAAAACGGAGATAGTCACCTTTTTTGCCCTCTTTTTTTTGGAGATGTGAATTTTCGGCGATCGCGCGATTAGTCAGTGGATTGCGGCGCCGTGTTGAGAGTGCGCCGGGATGAATATGGTTATCAAAAGGGGAAAAGAATATAAACAAGGGACAGAGTCTGGACTAACGTAGAACTAATAATTTCACGCTTATGAAATCAGTGTTTTGTTTTTTATTATTATTATTATCCAGAAAACTGATCAGCTTGGGCGTATACACACTAAGAAAGAAAAGGTTCAAGTTTGCACCCTAAATGCAACACTGGCAACACCTTTTTGGGTGCAATCTTGCACCCTACATGAAAAAGGTGCAACTTTGCCCCTTTAAGGGTGCAGACATTTTTGCATTCAAAAGAGCGCAAATTTGCACCTTTTCTAAAGGGTACAACTCAGCACCCTTTAGGGTGCAAAATGTAACTAAATGCACCCTTAAAGGTGCAAAAAGCTTCTTAGGGTGCAAAGTTGCACCCCAAAAGGAGCTCACAGTGTTGCATTTGAAGGGTTCAAAATTGTACCCTTTTTCCTTAGTGTGTAAAATGTGACTGATAACTACAATAAACGAACACTCGTCACCATGCTCCTTTCAAACGATGTACTATTGCCCAGTGATAAGGCATTAATCCTAATTGCAAATTCCCTTAGACTCAAAGCCAGTAGGTCTCCCCGTTTCTCACAAGTACATTATTTCTGATTAGTCAGGCAAAAGAAACCATGAACTCCCACCTGGGCAATTTGTCTAACGATATGGAATGAAAACTGTTCACATTAACCAACTTCGTGACAGTTTTCTTTGACAGGGCACTTGCAAAACGAAAATTTTCTCTTTTTTTGGGGGGGGGGGGGCGGCGTGGGGTGGGTCGCTGGGGTAGGTAAGAAAAGGCGTGAACCAATCTTGTAGTTGTGACCTGCTGATAAAAAGAAGACCTACCGCATTCTGCTAGGAAAATATGGTATTTCCTGCGACATTTCGAGTTCAACCCCTATGATCATGATGATCGTGACACCCACAAAACTCACACCAAACCAAAGACGGCGGAGGGGGGGGGGGGGGGGGGGAGGGGTGAGGTCTGCAGAAGGAAAGGAAAGGAACAGGACAGAGAGCAGAATTGATCAGTAACATGACTCGGTAGAGTTGGACGGGAGAACTAATTAAGTGACCGGCACCGCAGCGGGTAGCAGTTTGACTTGAAAGCCGATGGTTCGACAGAAGTAGCATGAGGTTTCGGTCGGAACGGGAAAAAGCCACAAGGAAAAAAAAAGGATAACCATAAGTGCAATAAGAAACTACTGAAGTATCCTTTAATCTACTTTGTCTCCCCATTATGCGACATCCGAAAAGGATGCGTGCTATTTGAAGATGTATCGATTCCAGGGTCGAATTCAGTGGGGCCGAATTCAGTGGTGACGAAGATGTTTGAGAAGGTGCCGGATCATTTTTGTTTTGAAAGTGGTCGATTTGTTTTGCTCAAAGCCACTCTCAATATTGGATATTGCAGTCAACACCGTGTTTTCTTCTGTCTCTCTGTCTCTGTCTCTCTGTCTCTCTCTCTCTCTCTCAAAATGTCAGTGACCGAACGACCGCTTAACATCATCATCAACAACAACAACAACGAAAAAAACAGAGAAAACAAGTGTTTGTAAATTATCATGTGTAAATATCATCGAGGCTGACGGACTAAAAAAATAACGTTTTTTTTTAATTAATGAAATGTGGAAAAATAAACTTGAACTTGAAAATAACGACAAAGCAGAACGAAATATGAACGGAATTACCCTGAATGATAGTCTCTCCTCTTTCTTGTTATTCTTATTATTTTTATATCGACCTAGCTCATAACTATGTCATTTTCTCTCGATTTTTTTTCTCTCTTTCTTCCTCACTCAATTTATGTTCATACGCTTCTCTCCTATTTCTTTCTTCCTTTCCCTCGTGCACTAAGGAAACGTAATTAGTCAATCACAGGTTAGTTGGCTGCCTGTTTTTCCCTTTTTCCCATCCATCACATTTACACTCAGTCAATGCATCAACTCAAGGATGCACAGTTGCACCGGCGAAATGATGTAAGAATAAAAATAACCTTGGTTTGCGAAACTTATGTCTCAAAATTGCCTTTGAACAGTTGGCTTGACTAAGAACCTTGCCCTGTCCTCGCTGCCTGAAAAGAAAAAAGCCCCCCCCCCCCCAAAAAAAAAAAAAAAGTAAATCGGTTTAGGAAAACACATGAATGGCGATATGGATGCGGGCACTAATGGACGGCACGCTAGCGTAGACAAACAAAAGCAGGACAATGCGGACATATAACTCTCTCTCTCTCTCTCTCTCTACCTCTATTCTTACTCTTTCCCACTCCTCCTTTCTTAATGGCATCCCTTTCCCTGTTCTAGTTTTACCTTCTCTCCCTAAAGTACTGTTCTTTCCTTTAACTTCTTTTGTCATTTTTCCAACTAGCATTTCGTCGCAATACAGTCATTTCTCCATGAACACTGATGAATAGAGATTATTTATCCCAACGTATCATTTCTATTCGGTTCTGATGGTTTGTATGTACGTTGTTTTCTCTGCTGTTTCTATACATGGTTTTGCTCTTCTTTTTAGATAATCCCCCTAATTCTTCAACTATTTTTCATATCACGGTTTGAAACTAGTGTTAACAAACTGTATTTTACCAGTTATGAACTGAATAATCAATGATAATGAAATATAGACCCATCAGTATCAAATGAAACTGCACTGCGGCTTTCCACATGCACTAAAACACGCTAAAGCGACCACAGTGCGTAGGCCTATTTCCTGCAGAAAATACGTCCATGTCATAGTCCCACCAATTATCTGCATCTGCTTGACCTAATAATTTTTGAATAACCGTCCGGGATTTGATTATTAAGCATCATTCCTGGCTAGATATTTGATTAAACACGTCTGATCTCATTTTGGCTCTTAACAAGTCTTACACAGTGTTTGAAATAAATTCACTAAGTCCACGCCTTAGAGGGCTTTTCCCTATAGGGACACTTCCGGTCGATGGAAGAGAAAGAGCGAAATCAAATTTTTCATCAAAGTGCAATGTCTCCTATACCGCTTACGTCTTCCATCCGAATATTTCCTTTTTTTCGACGTCTATCTTCATTATTTCTACATAAACATGATAAATGGGGAAAACTTCCCATGTGCTTAATCATCTATATTTTTCTTTCCGTTAACCCAACTTTAGATGTGGACAATCTACATTTAGTGATACTGCAGCAAAAAAAAAAAAAAAAAAAAAAAAAATCATCCAGCCATTGCAATTTGGATGCCCAGCGGTCATCAACCTCGTTGTGTGTTTGTGCGAGAGAGGGGTGTGCGTGTGTGTTGTCTTTTTTTTCACTTCACGTCATTTGTGTTGGGTTATCATTGAAAATAATCGCACAAAAGTGCATCTTGTCAAAGAGGGAAAGTGAATTCATTAGCAGCAGCGTATGTGTCATAAGGCAAAGTTACTTTTTTTAAAAGTATGTTGATTTCCTTAACCCAGTTCCCTTCCCCGATCTCGCCTTCGCATTACGTCTCTTCCATTTTTATTACCAAAATTTCTCTCCGCAATCATCATGACTGACCCCCTTTCCGCTTACTTCTCACTCTGTCTCTCTTCCTCTCATTTTATCCTCTTTTATCCTTTCTTTATGCTATTTTTCGTGTGCGTGAATTCTTTCATCCTCTAATCCCGCCTTCATCTCACTCACACGAGCTCGACATTCCCGAGGGTAGTACATTTCATTAGCACTATCCCCCAGAGAATAGGCCTTTTTATTTCACTTTCCGAACCCCCTCGAGTTTATACTTCGCAAAGACACGTGTAGAAAAAAGTCACGATCCGTAGTCATAATATTGGGCCTACTAAATGAATGATTGCGTGCTCGCATTAAAGGGAACCGCCATTGATGGTGGTAAATTTCTAATGATAGACAGATTCACAAGAATAACATATTTTATGGCAACTGAAATGTAAAAAACAATGCTTACTTTAAAAAAAAGGATTTGTTGTTGTTAATTTTAATTGACAAAACGTGTGTATTTATACCTGGGTTTTTTTTTTAAGTGTGTGTTTTATTTTTTTATTTTTTATTTTTTTTTTTTTTGGGGGGGGGGGGGAGGGGGGGGGGATATTGGTCATTTTCCTATTTCTTTTTAAACTCCTTTCCGGCACAGAAGATATCATTTTGCTTGAAACGAAGATGAAATTGAAAATTTATGTATTGTTTACAGTTTACTTATTAATTAAATGTTTTAACATTTACTACAGAAATATTTAACTCTGCACTGACAGGGCTAGAAATGGATTTTAATAATCAACAAAATATTACATGTACAAACGAAATAGGTCGTAATTGAGAGAACAACCTGTCTTGTAACGTTTTCAGTCAATTTAGTCATGAAACGTCCAAGAATAGAGTTTGAATTTTATAGATGCATGACTTAACCTCAATACACCCTTTAAGTATCCTCAGCTGTAGCTACTTAATGAAATATGGACATGACCCAATCGGATATTGTTCCATATGTGACCCAGTTCTCCAGGACAAATATTAGCCTTATTCCATTATGACAAAAAATGAAAATCTACTTTGAAAGATTTCATTAGGTGATACCTGTAAATGATAGGAGGATATGCGAAGTTAACATCTACGTTAGATATAGTAGGGTATGTAGACGGTGTCTTATCTACGAATATAAACTTGGCTATGAAAGAAACCATGCATGGTTTTGCCATTTCTGTCGTGTTAATCTCGTTTTTCTTCTTCTCCTTCTTTTGAAAATTAAACTCATTATTTCTATTTTTTCTCCCGGTATTAACTTCACATCTACATGAGCCATTCTTCACTCTATTCATGCTAAGTGGTCTTGGTTGCGTAAAAATATAAGCTTTGCCCTTTTTCCAACTAGTTGATATGCTAGAGAATACGCTGGACGTGAAGACTTATTATCAAAGCCCTGTCAGTTGTAGAATGTAGCAAGGCATATCTAGTTTTAAAAATAAAGTGTATGAAACCAAGTGGAGTAGAGTAGTGCCGGTATAATTTTGGGAGAATGCAATAAATATCTTGAATCGATAAAGCGTTTGGTTAGAAATCATACATAAGGGGGAAAAAACAGCTAAAAAGCTGTATAAGCTATAATCTGTTTTAAGATATACGGGTTTAAAAAATGATTCTATGGAATAGTAAGTGAAAAAAAAATTGTGGAGGGAGAGAAATTGAAAGCAATATTGAGATGGATTCAAATCACTGAGAGGCATACAGTAGAAAGGGTTGTCCTTTACTTTCAACAAAGAGAATGTTTTGACATGGAAGGAACGAGTTTACTGACATAAGCCGAATCACATGAAAAGGCCAGAACAGAATAAAAGTAAAGGAAATGAAAAACGTTGGAAAAAGGAGATTAAGTAAATTTGCTCATGTACAACACTGTAAGAAAGCAGACACTGGCGGGCAGCCACAAATCCCATAAACGTTGAGATAAAAAACAAGAGAATGCAAGCGTAAGGGCAGGGGTACAAAGCCGATCAACCAATTTAAATGGGGTCAATAATTTGATTAAAGTGACGGGGGTGTCTCACCTTTTCTCTCTGTTTTCTTTGTAACGTAGAGGGGAGAAGGCGACATGGGGTGTTTAATATCGCGGAGCCTCAATCCAGACGCAGCAATGGAAACACCAATATTTGCCGCAGACAATCTATGGCAAGAGTGACACCGTGTTGGGTGGATTCAAACTATTCGTTGAAGCAACATCCCAAGTCGGTGTTTACAAACCTGCACTTCTCAAGGTGATAGGTTGGTGAATTATTTTTATTCAATTCTATAAAAAAGAGCATACCACAAACATTTCCTTTGAAAAAGAATAGAAACCCTTGGTGCAGTCTACATGGAAGAGAAGGTGGAATCAGGAATGAGGAAGATTAAGGGGGGGGGGGGGGTGGGGTGAGGGGGTAAGGGAGAGGATTAGATGGAAAGATAGGATGGAAAATAGAAAATAAAAGAACCAAGAGAAGGGGAGAAATAATGAGGAGAGGAGGAGAACGATTTCGGGAGATGAGAGAGAGGAAGAGAGAGAGAGAGAGAGAGAGAGAGAGAGAGAGCGAGAGGAGGAGGAGGATGGGAAGCGAAAAGTGAGAGACATTTGGGAAAAAAAGAGGTAAAGAGAATGAGAGAGCTCAACGGAATAGGGGAGGGGAGAAAGAGAGATAGTATATTTGAAGGGGGAGAGAGAAACAGAGAGAGAAAAACAAACACTCATATGAAGATACAAAGCCTAAACAACAAAGATGAAGAGAGAGGAATGAGGATAAGGAATATAGTGGATACACTGTACACTAGGGAACTAATGGCGAAATAATGATTCAGTCGTCAGCCAGCATCTTCTAATGACGTCATGACTTAAAGGTCCGTTTCGAATCACTGCAGTTGTTTCAAGAAGAGTGCACAGATGACGACTACGGCAAGAGAGCAATCGAAGGAATTAAACTACGAACCATCCAACCCGAAAATTTAAAACTTTAAAACGAAATAATATGTAGTTGTGGATTAGCAGAAGCAAGAAAGTCCATTGTGTTTTGCCCTAAAGTTCCTATATTTAACGTATTATTTAAAATAGCCGTTGATTTATACACATTGTCCTGCCCATAAGCTCTTGCTTTAATCATCTTCCAAGGCGTATATCAGCATTTTGATTGTCTAGAAGGTATCACTTTCATCAGCAGCAACATCAGCAGCAGCAACATCATCTTCATATCCTTAACATGTGCTATTATTGACAGCCCTATTATGATGATGATAATAATAAAAAATGAATATTTTCATAGCGCTCATAATAATCACCATGCAAGGTGCATAAGGCCCTCCAATATACTGTGAGGACAGAGCATTCAACATGTTCAAGGAATTCCTCCTTACCGGTGTAGCGGCGGATTTGGTGCTTGGTGACAAAATCTGCCGGCAGATATCGCTCCCAAGATTCTGTTAATTAATCATTCAATAAGAAATTTGATAAAATCTAAGGAAATTTCTGTTTTACGATGTTCAACTCCAAAGGCGTCCTCTTGCGTGACGTCACACCATCCAGATACGATACTGGCCTAGCCAAACAGTTAAATACCTGCCAGTTGGTTTGGTACTAAATGTGCCGGCAGATTTTGTCATCAAGAACCAAATCCGCCGCTACACCGGCACCGTTTTAACACTTGAGCGGAGGGAGGCAAATACAGACTATAGACTTGTAAACAGACACTGGTGCTGTCGAGGTTCGAACCCATGAACCTAATCGAGCGTTCAACCACTCAACTACGACACCTTTACCTGTTATGCCAGGTTCCCAATACCACGATTGGCGCGAATCGTAGAGTAATAGTGGTGATCCTATCAAAATTCATCAATTCTTAAGGTCAGTCGTGGCAATCGTGATAATCGTAGAAAAATTTTGGAAGGTTAAGAAATTTTCTACAATCAATACGTTTAATAGTCGAACGTGATCATCGCATCAGATCGTATCGAAGCGCGACAGATCGCATCTAATCGTACCTTTAAATCGTGGTTATTGGAATCGACCTTGGAAAAAGACCAACACATTACACTTAATTGTTATGAAATGGACTGGAAGGAAGGGGAGGGCAACCTAGGGCAATATAACCTTGGCATCAGACGAGGATTTCTTGAAAAATTTTATTCAGTAGAGGAGGGCGAATTATTTTCAAAAATTCTCCCAAAATATTTCTACAGCGGATCGAGGAGGGTAGGTTGGATGCAAAAGTAATATGGGAGGGGGGGGGGGGGGGGAGAGACGATTTCCCTACCCCTTCTATGTTTTACGTTCGTAATAGTCTCTATGAATTTGTAGCCTCCTATTTAAGAGCCTGTTTCCCTTCTCCGGTGCATTAAAAATTTTCAACATTCAAATAAAGAAATGAAAACTAAGTAAGCTATATAGTTTATAGATATGCACATTAGTTTATTTATATATTTGATATGTACATGAATTATAACTCAAGAGGAATACATTTTCTTTTATACTAAATTTGAAAAATAATCACATATTCATATGATACATAAGTATATAAAAACAAACAAAAATATCAATAGTTTTCTCTGAAATATAATTCACGGTATACTGATTGACGTACATGTTTGTATGAAAACCATGATCACACAAAGAGGAAATGTGCACAGCGCTGGACTGCATAAATATACATCATGATCACCTACGAACTCATTTGGCTTATAATTATTATGGCACAAATACTGTACTTGTCGAAACATCTTTCGTGATAAAAATACATGTCGACATGGTCAAATTGATCAATAATTCAGTGTACATTTACAAACTATATTTTAACTCATACCATGCATACGGCAATCGACTGAGAGAGCAAAAGCAAATAATAGAGAAAGAGTGAGATAGAGTGAAAGAAAGAGGGAGGTGTTTTTTTTTTTCTTTTCTATCATTGATATACTGTAGCAATATTCTTAAAGGAAAAAATACAATGTGTCAAATGAGTATAGGCTTTTTATGCATTTTACCATAAATTACATTTATGCACTTCATGTAAAATAGTACAATAAATAGTACATGTGATAGACTTTAATGGAATGTCAGCATTTGCAAATACCCATGGAATACGAAGTACCTGTAATGATTAACTATGCTCATTACCAAAACCAACTTCATGAACGTTCATATCGAATTCCACATAGGCCTACCTATGAAAATCACACAGTGTCACAAATAAATTATAAAATATTAAACTTTCTGAATACAAAAATATTCTTGTATATATACACGTATACGTATGCATGGCATATAGTCTTGGGCATTTTAGTTTAGGATAAATGTACGTAATGAGAATATAATGAATCCCAATTGAATAATGTGAAAATGATTGATACTGAAAATGACACGACTGTTTGAAACATATCTTTAAATGTACTGTAACTTCATCAGGTACATACAGCTGCAGACGACCATGACGACTGAGTTAAATGTGATATCTTACACAATCAGCTATCATCTATGTCAGGCAATGAATGAGGTATATCATATTCCCAAACCTGAACAGAATTAAGTTAACCCAGATTTGACACATATTTTCATTTCATAATTATACATCGTACATTTCAAGAAATAAACGTTAACAGTAAAACTATATTGAGCACGTCTTGTGAAATTTGCAGACTGGTTTCTAAATAATCGAAAAATCGCCATAGTAATAAATCATGACAATACTTGTATCAAGAAAGGAAAGACAAAAAATGAAAGGAAGCTCGCTGGGATTTTCAAGGCCTGCCCCGCGGAAGGCAACTCCATATTTCTTTGACAAAAAATAATATGAATGGATATAATCCAACAGTCTGAAAGTCAGGCCTGTCTCATAAAATAATATCCGACGATAAATCAAACTTTTTTACAAATTCCTCGAAAGCCAGATTTATGGGTATACCGGTGGATTCGCAGGGCATTTGCCCTTTCGAACAGGATAAAATGTGCAGCATATTACTCGAAATGTACTTAATGCAATTGATATGAGGCATAACATGGCATAACGAACACTGATGAAGCAAAGGTCATAGTGTATTGCGGAAGAGATATGGTATGAAAGGGTATTTGAATAAAAACATGATTGAAAACCTCGACTTGCTTTTTTGTTGTTGTTAATCTTGGATGACTTTTTAAACTTTATAATTTCGCATAAAATGAAAGTCTTCTTTGATTCATGAAATAAACTGTACTGAAACATGTGAAATGGCAACATAAAATTCAAAATCTTTCCAGTAATAAAGCGAAACTCGTGGTAACTATGTAGATAGGACAGTCAACATTCACCTAACCTAACCACAGAGCACAAATCAACTGGGCGAGATTGTTGTGAATAGTTGAAAGTGTAATAACAACCTTCAAATTTTCGGCGAATTAATGAACGGTTTCATGATGATGATGTGTTCTAGTCTTTTAAAAGCAGATGCGTATTTTCCTATAATTACCTTTCCCTTGTCACCAGCTTTTCGTACTCAATTTTGTCAAAATATTCACACATATTGATAAAAAAAATCATTTAAATACGTATAAAGAAATCGCCAGTTCTCCTCAGGTTATCAAGAGGTCTTACCCGTATTATGTGTGAATACTTTATTGAGATCAGTTTAATACGTCGAATTAGCTAGCAAAAACTCCGTTTCTGTTTTAATGATACTTCAACTTAACCTGTTGTCTATACTGGAACTAGGTAGGCCCTGTTTTAAGTCTATGGGAAAGAAAGAATTCAGCATTCAGTAGGTTAAAATGTTTGATGCTCTATTTTCGTATATGGCTTTACATAAAACGACAGATAAATGCTTATGTTTAGTTTCTTATTTAAAACAAAATGCTGGTAGGCACGTACTTTCATTTTTTCAACGGTTATGACTCCAAGGTTGTTTTTTCCCCCCATGATTAAGCCTTGTAAAAATCGACTATGACTGAAAGTCAAGTCGCTTTTTCGGACTTTCGTTTGTTTGCATCTCTTTATGTCGGAGCCCCAAGTTCTGAAATTTATGGTCAACCATAAATGAGTTGAAAGCTTAAAACCGTGATAGCAAACTTTCTTCACGTAATGAATGATTTTTAGGGGAAAACCGTAAATTCATTCTTCATCTCAGAGTTGTGACATGGAATTGAAAGTGCTGATTGAACGAAGAATATAGAATCCGACCCTAAATAAGCTAAAGCAAATGGAAATTTAGTCGCTACAAACAAATAATATAAATTCACTAAATTTTGGCAGTTAGCATGGTTAGGGAGAACAGGAAACCATGTCTCTTCTCATATCCACCTATATGGTAAGTGAAGTAACCGATCGTGACTCCAAAAACCTTGATAAAATCGTTACGAGGCTAAAAGTAGGGACTGATCACGTCGAATGTTTTGAGAGGGATTTCATCAAAGTAGGTTCTGGAAGTCACTGACTCGGTGGTAATAAGTTCGACGTCCGTTAACATGGTGAATAATGAGAAGCTCCACTTTTCCTGAATGAATGGCAGTTTGTTGCTGCATTAGCACACGTCACCTCATTTTTCTTAGTTTACGTATTTCGTTGGTGCGTGTCGCCTGTTGAGCGGAAGAAGGGTGTTAGCGCGCATTTTTTTGTGTATCTAGGCAGCAAAAAAAGTGTGGCCTGCCTCGGCGACATTTTTTTGTCGCACTATACCCCATAGGCTTGTAAACAAAAAAGTGTGGTGACACAGCGTGTTACCACACTGTCGCATCATGTGTGAAAGCACCTTCAATGACAAGATTCTGCTCTATGCAGCTACTACTACTATTATTACTTCTACAACTACTTCTTATTATACTGTAGACCTACTACCAGACTACTACAGTACAACTTTTACTTTTACATTTATAAGGCGCACAAATCTGCCTGAAATGGCACCCTAGTAGATCAACTGTAGATCAATATGCACGCAAGAAATGACAAATTTATGTAAAATATTAAAGTCAAATAAATACTATTTAGGATAGCTACTAGGATTCATTCCAATATACTCCGAATATACTTAAATATATTTCTTTAGAATTAAGAGGGCTATCGAAGGTACGACCTATACGTGCTCACTATTCGTAACTATGGGTAACTATACTAGTATATAAAAATGGTTGCATTTCTTCTTCTTTGGAAATCGTGCAGGAGGGGCAAATCATCCTCTTTGCCCCTCCTTCAAACACGCTATAGTGCTGCCGAGCGGGGTGTTATCGCTCCCGCATCTAGACGGCCTCGATCTGAACCGTTTCTTCGATCGTGTCGTAAATCGCCTCGGAGCTCTGCTCCACCCGCTTGGGGTCTTTGCCCTTGCGGTGGTGGGGATGATGTTCCTTCTTTTGAACCAGTCGCGTCGGGCCAGGGACCTCGGAGGGCTCTGCGCATTCTCCGTAGCTAGGGGGCGGCATGTCCTCTTCTGGGGACGTCTCAGGGGAGCTCAATTCTGTGCTCAATCCTGTGCAACATGAATACAAATTCAAATTCAAATTCATTTATTTCACATCACTTAGAAAACAAAATACAATGCATTAAGAATCAGAAGATCTCTGAATAACAGTATAAACGACAATTATACAAAGAATACAAAATACGAAAATGCATAAAGTGATGAAGTGGATGTGAGGGAGCAGCAAAAAATCAATTGGCCTATCACGGCTACTCCCTGACTTACATTCTTCACTAATCATACAATCAAATCTTACAATCGGCATCTGAGATTGCAAGAAACAGAACATATAACAAAATCAACAAAAATAGGTAAAACATAAACAATATATATATTTATATTTATATATATAAATATAAAAAGGCAACACTTGTTGAGTAAATACTGCTTAGATGCAAGGGAGAAGAATCATCAGCGGTAGTGGAAGATGTTGGACAGGTGAACAGGTTTAAATGACCCTTATCCTTTCGAGGAATAACATCCCCAACAAAACAAAGCAAAATAAAAAAAAAAACGACAAAATCCCAAACCACAACAAAACAAGGAACAAAAGAAAAAAAACTGTATTAGTTCTACAGTACAGACACTAAGTGGCATATTCAAAGACGTTTCTGGGGGAGAAGGGTTAGCATGGGTAACCAACTATTTAGAAAGATACAAACCCCACTTGGGGCCTGTAACAAAGAGATACAATCAATCTTACAAACAATGGTAACTCTTTAATACATGGTATTTTTGCTTTCCAGTATATATTTTTTTAAATTGGATTTCATTCAAAATAGATGTTGGTTTCACTAGGACTTACGATTCAAATCAATCGTAAGATTGATTGTATTTTTTATGTTACAGGCCCCTGGCAGGTCCTTTAATAATTATGATATGACAGTATTCTGTCTTTATGTTTGCATTCACCCTGTTTATCCTCATGCCATATTTTTACCACTAGGTACCATAAAGAGGTTAGTGTTTAAAGGAGAATGCAACCCAGGCATCAGTGTGCTCTTCGTGAATAAAGATGACCAAGAAGAGTAAACAGTGAAAGTTTGAGCAAAATCGGACAATCTGTTCAAGAGTTATGAATTTTGAAAGTTTCAGTTAATCCCTATATTATGGGGATCCTTGAATTGGCAACTTTGCCAGCATCTGTGATGTCATCGTGGACAACTCTCAATTCATTTGGTACATAATTTTTCAAAAAAAAAAATTATTTATACAAAATTTCAAGTCAGGAATCCACATAATTCTTCCCAAAATGCTTGCAGAATTGATATCGCCATGTCATACTCAAACAATAAATCAAAAGAATTTTTATTTTTCTTGAAAATAAAGAAAATGTTAAATTCTGTGTACATAATGAATAGAGAGTTGTCCACGATGACATCACAAAGGTGCCAATTCAATGATCCGATAAGGAGGATTTACTTAAACTTTCAAACTTCATAACTCTTGAACAGATTGTCCGATTTTGCTCAAACTTTCACTGTTTACTCTTCTTGTTCTTCTTCATTCACAGGAAAGACACTGATGTCTGCATGGGTTGCATTCTCCTTTAAAATCTATCAGGGGTCAAAGGATGCTTTCTCTAGCCTATGGACACACTATGGTTTGATAGTAGTTTCCCTTATTTCATCCGTACTCGGCATTCATGCTGTACCGATGATTATTATCCTCCCCTATGCTCTGCAGTACTAACAGACCCACTATGTACCATAAAGAGGCAGTGTGTGAAATTCCTCGGGGGTCACAGCTCTTCTCACCATCTCTGTTTTTCCGCAGGAGACAGCGGTGCTCCTTGTGGCACTCCACTGCGTCCTCTTTTTCGTCGTCCGAGGAAAGGTCCCCGTTGATGTCCGACAGATCAAGGTATTCCTGTTCGGATTGGAATATATTTATTTATGTTTGTATGTATTTATTTATTTATTTATTCATTTATTTGAACATATTTAAACTGGATAAAAACAATCAGCAAAAGCTGTTTTACATTGTTGATCTGTGATGATACAGGGTTAAACCAGGGAAATCTAAGTTACATTTCCCTGCTTAAACATAAAAACCAGAATGGAACAAGCAGAGATAAACATTTCCCTGGAACAAGCCCAAAACAGTAAAAACTAGAGTAACAGTGTTCTAATGAATAAGATACTTGAGCAAAATCAAATACAAGCGAATGCAATATATAGAAACATGACAAGAAGTAGAAATGAAAAAGCTATAAGTATACAATCAAATATATGTAAGGAAGCAATGTGCATAAACCAAACAAAGTTCAGTGAATGAATTTTTTTCAAAAAATCATAATTAAATTGGCGAGATGAATAAATTTACTGCCGATGTCCAGGATAAGAGGCCGACTACAACTCTCACACATACGTGACACCGTTCGGTAGTAGAAAAGAAAAAGAAAAAAAATCAACTGAGGTATAACTTTTTTGTACATTTTCTGACATCTTTGTAATGGTAGTTACAATAACAACACCAACAACAATATTCTATTTCTACTACTACTACTACTACTACTACTACTACTACTATCATGACTATTGTGATGATGATGATGATAATTATGATGATAGTAATAATAATCATGATAATGATAACAATAATAACGATAATAACGTTATAACTAACACTGATTATTGTAACAATTATGAAGACAAGAAAATGGTAATCACATCAGCTTATACTGAAAAGCGCAGACCATTTTGGTATAGGCACTTCCTCTTTTTTGACAAAATGCAAAGAACAAAAATATTACGTAACCATGTTTTAAAAGTAACATCTCCTGATTTATTCTCGAGAGCAGGAATATACTCACCATGGTTTCTTCGAGCATTTTCTCGAATTGAAACCCGAGTTTTTCAAAAGAAGGACGGCATTGTGGATCATCTGACCAGCATTGCTTCATTATTGAATACCTGCTTTATCAGGAGAGAATCAGAGAGAGAGAGAGAGAGAGAGAGAGGGAGGGAGAGGGAGAGAGGGAGAGAGAGAGAGAGATAGTGAGATGAAATGGATACAAAGAATAAGTTTTTTGTTGTTGTTGCTGCACTGTTTCATCGCATATCTATCAACTTTCCTATGTGATACTGTTCTTTTACAGCTCTCAGGATAACATATAAGCAAAAAACAAACATTCATGACACCGAATCTACTTGATTCTTAATCTGATACACACTGTTTTGTTCCCCATTATTTTGTAATTCTTTTGACATTTTTTTCTTCAAAACAACTATACTGGGAGTAAAATGGAAGGTACGAACAGTTCTTCAGAGCACCCTTCCGGTTTATCCATCCTGTAACCGTCTCGGAGTAGTTGGCATAACCTCTCGGCAGTCACACCGGGGTACGGAATAGCCCCTGTTAATAAAAGAAAATAATAACAGTAGTAGTAATAGTAGTAAAGTAGTAATAGTAGTAGGTATAGTAGTAAAAGAAGAAGAAGAAGAAGTAGTAGTAGTATAGCAGTAATAATAATAATAATAATAATATACAGTTCTTGTATAGCGCATATCACATTATGATACAACGTCTCTATGCGCTTCCAAAGGACTTGGATATTATTACCCCAGCTTTAGCCCGGCAGCCTTTTACAGCGCGCAAGCATCTCAAGGAATGAATTCCTGCCAGGTACCCATTCACCTCACCTGGGTTGAGTGCAGCACGATGTGGATGAATTTCTTGCTGAAGGAAATTAACGCCATGGCTGGGATTCGAACCCACGACCCTCTGATTGAAAGACGAGAGTCAGAACCACCAGACCACGTAGTAGTAGTAGTAGTAGTAGTAGTAGTAGTAGTAGTAGTAGTAGTAGTAGTAGTAGTAGTAGTAGTAGTAGTAGCAGCAGCAGCAGCAGCAGCAGCAGAAGCCGCGGAGCGTTTTGAAAGGGCGCGGGGGGGGGGGGGGGGGCTGAGCATGCAAACCGGTATAAGCATTTCCGCGTTATTGTACAGAGGCCAATGTGTCTACTCAAAAAAGTGGGGGGAGGGTTCCCCCGGTTCAGCGGCCCCTGAGTAGTAGTAGTAGTAGTAGTGACATCTATCACAATGCATAATGAAAATAATAATAATTATAATGATTATAAACCAACAAAATACAAATGCGACTGCGTCGACTCTGTGGCTATTCTTCTATTTATAAGGCTTTATGGCGCAAACTGTTCTTGAATTATGGTAATAAACACGCTCTATAATTTATTTTAATTTTGACTTTTTGCTCTCTGACCCCAAGGAAGATCACTTTCACGGTCTCCTCTAAATCATGCACACAAAAATAAAAAAAATTGCAATACTATCAAATTTTTTATTTCATGCATATTGAATATGACCTTTGACCTACTAATCCCAAAATTTATTCAGTCTATCTCAGTATGGGGAGGCAACTTCGAAATTCATACCTAAAGTGGTTTAGATATCGTGTTAAAAAGGCAAATACCTGAAATATCATGAATTGATCAGTATGATCTTTGATCTTTGACCATAGACCTACAAACCCCGAATTCTAATCACGTGGTCTTCTTATGGTACAAGAGTTAAAGAGTTTAGTAGTTTATTTTCATTCCCCAAAAACAAATAACAACAAATTTTGACAAAAATCAAATATACATATGTATTCATTATTTTTTTTACAATGCAGGGTACGTTTACATAATTTGAAACATGAAACAAAGTAAATCTACAAGAATATATATACAGTACATTCTAAAAAAGGACTGGCCAAAGTTACCAATGTGTTGGTGGATATATGGATATGGTGATGAATACTAGCACGTTTTGAATACCAGAAGTTTGAATTTCATATCTACAAGGGTTTTTGAGATGAATAAAAGAATATTAAGTAAAAAAAAAACAACAACAAAAAATACCGGTTCATCCAAAGACTTATTAGTACTTGATGCCTAGTTTACATTTGGTCTACGGTCATCGTGGGGTGACCGTAAACTGATCGTATCCCTCTAATCGCACGATCTCCCTGGGGTGGCATACGACGATCGTACGTTTTTCATACGGATTCACGGTCTCCGTAGCCTATACGATTTTGCTTAGCGCGGAGTTATACAAATCGTAGGATCGTAGCCTTAAACACAACGTAAGTAGCATCTTACGGTCGGCGCAGGGTCATCGTGCAGAGGTCTTGCGCTGATCATGCAGCGAGCGTACGATTTTTTTTTTCAACAGGGGAGCAAAAAAGCATCGTGAAGAAATCATAGGATCGTATGATATCCGCACGATCATCGCACGGCTATTGCAGGGTTCCCGCACGCTTATCTCTCGATAGCCGTAATATCGACGGGTCATCGTCAAAGTTTGGGATCTTTCCGTTTTCGCCACCGATGAAGTAAAAATGCCGTTCATACCACCTCTCTGGCTTCAATTGCAGTTGAGACAAATTAGAGGAAGGGAACAAGAGGCGATGATTGCTGGCCTTGTTTATCTTTGAAGAACAGGGAGTCCGACATGGACGCCAGGAAAGGACGGTCTCGGTGATGAGACGCGTCACACTTGGACAAAACGACGCTTATGCAATAATCGATGCGGGATATATTAACGTGCTTTTTATCCAATTCATATAAATTTCAAATTCAAATTTATATGGAACATTACTTATTAGAAAATCTAAAAGCCCCTCCATAAAACCAGGATGGCAAAATAAAATGCCCAAGTCCAAGCTAATATCCGTTTGATTTAAAACTCGTAATGCATCTCACAATTCTTGTTTTGTGGTGGAAGGTGCCAATTAATATGTATAAAACTGCGAATAGAGCCTGCAATGTTTGTTTATCTATTTCTACCTTGACGGATGTCCATCGTTCACTAAAAAGAAAATGAATATTTTCCATTGGCGAATACAATCATGACAAAAAACAACTTTAAGAAGATTAACACTGATTTTCAAAATGCTTGTATGGACCTGCATTCTCTACATTTTAATCTCAACCAATCACAAAACATATCTATAAAAATTGTATAACATTGTATAAAACTAATTTTGGACCAGCGTTGGTACTCTACTGAACAAACGAAACAGTTAGTCAAAAAATTTGACCAACAAGGGTTGGGTAGAAATTGTTATCAATTGTTGGTCCAAATTTTGACCAGCTATTTCGACCAGTAGTTGGTCAAAATCGCGAGTTTGCACAATTATTGTGCTAAACTTGGTCAACAAATTAATTAACAGTTTGCCCAACAGATATACAACAAGAAATGCCCAACTTCTATATTTCTATAATTTGTAGGCCTATGCTTAACGTTATGTCCGTGTTATTAAATCAAAACAAAAGCGCGGTATATAGAAAGACCCCCCCCTTTCTATAGCTCAAAAATTGAATAAAGATACCTTCACCTTGCGGTCTTCGCACAGCCTCTGTACGGGAATCGCACGATCTCTCTATAGACCCCGTAAAGCGTCTGTACGGCTTTGTCTTTGGCCCCTCTACGATGCCCAATACATGAAATTGCCCAATACATGAAATGTAAACATAAACATCGTAGCCCGTAGCCACCAACGATGCCCCTCAAATCGCAAGGAAAGTCGTAAACTAATCCATCGTACGATAACCGTAGCAAATGTAAACTAGGCATTAGTAGATGAGCATACCAACAATTTAGAAAGATAATAAAAGTTTCCTTTGAAAGACATTTGCATACTGACCCATCGTCACGATCTCCCATAATAGAATGCCGAATGACCATCTAAAGAGAGAAAGGAATTAAGAGTGTGTGTGTGTGCGCGTAAGAGGAGGAGGGGGAAGAGAGAACCGTAATGGAGAGAGTGAGAGAGAGAAAGAGAGAGAGAGAGAGAGAGGGGGGGGGGGGGGGGGGAGATAGAGAAAAGGGGGAGGGAGAGAGAGAGAGACGGAGAGAGTAAAATTAATGAAGAGAATATCATACATGTTATGTGTGTTGACATGTCCGCAAGCAAATTCCACACACGTTTCAAGTACAACATAATCCTCAAACACTACTTAATTGTGTAAATTTGCACCAAGCTCGAGGTGAACAGTCTTCTTCTTCTTCTTTTTTTTTTTTAAATGTAGGAGTACACCAAACATATATTACCTAGACTTTAGACAATTATGCAACAAATGGAGGATTAGATTTTGATATTCAAATTTAGGGGATATATCGCAGAGTATACTATGAAGGAAATGTGTAACCATGCATTCCATGATCAGATATTATGCTGCTTTCGCCATTTTTGAAAATGTGATTTCTTAGATAAAATAGTTTGTTTTTAAAAGATGAAATCAAATGCATGCATTCAGATAAAAGGTCGGCACTGAATACCCTTGCGAACTAGGTTTAAATGCTCTGCTTGACTTACACATCACTTTTCACTGTGAAAACGTTATCGTAGAGGGCTTCAACAGCCATCCACTTCACTGGAAGTACTGACTGAAAGTTTAAAAAAAACGCGAAAAGAGTAAGAAATTCATAAACTTTTAAAATATACAATTATTAATGACATAATGGAAATAATTTTCAGAGCGAGTGAAATCTTCAAACAGAAATTAAGCATTATTTTCATGAACACTTAGGATATCATTCAGTAAAATAAAATTGTATCGCCCAAAGAATGAGCAAACATATTTGAGGAGGAAGTGAGAGAGAGAGAGAAGAGAAAGAAATATGGACAGAGAGAAGGAAACAGATAGAGAGAAAACGAAGCGAAGGGGAAGAGAAAGAAGAAGAAGAAGTAGAAGAAGAATAGAGGAGGAGGAGCAGGGAAAAGAGGAAGTAGAAGAAGGATTAGGAGGAGGAGGAGGGGGAAAAGAATAAGATGAAGAGGAAGAGGAAGAGGAGGAGGAGGAGGAGAAGGAGGAGGAGAAGGAGGAGGAGAAGGAGAAGGAGGAGGAAGAGCAAGTAGAAATAAAGTTCGCTCATGCTCAGAAAGTTTTCTACCGAAATTTGTCGAGATATTCGACAGAGATATAGAGGGAGAAGGGTGAAAGAGAGTGACAGAAAGTGACAGAGATCGAGAAATAAACATGATAAAGAAAAGCAGAGAGGGAGAAGAAGGAAAAAAAAGAAAAAGAAGAAGAAAAGGAGGAAGAAGAAAAAGAAGAATAAAAAGAAGAAGAAGAAAAAGAAGAAGAAACAGAAGAAAAAGAAGAAGAAAAAGAAGAAAAAAAGAAAAAGAAGATAAAAAAAGAAAAAGAAGAAAAATAAAAAGAAGAAGAAAAAGAAGAAAAAGAAGAAAAAGAAGAAGAAAAGAAGAAGGAGGAGGAGGAGGAGGAGGAAGAAGAAGAAGAAATATTGTTCGGGTCAGGCTAAGAAACCTTTCTGAATAAAATTTGTCGAGATGTTTTTAAAGAGCGAGAGAGGAAGATAAGGAAATCAAGTTCGGGTTCAGCTCACCAAGCTTTCTGCATTAATTTGGCAAAATATCTTTTAAAAAATAGGTTAGGTGAATCAGTTCGAATAATACTGAATTATGGATTTTACAGGAACCTAGCTATAAGCTACGTGACATAATTTTATAACATTTTTGAACGACTCGTCCCAAGAGACGGGAAATTACCTAAGGAAAAGAAAAGGTTAACGGGATTTGCATGGCTTGAATAAAAGTGGGAAGAAGAAAAGAAAGAGAAAATGACAAACATACAGGCAAGCAAAAAAAAGACAACAATAATATGAAGAAAAAGAGGTCAATGCCAACACAAAACAACCAAAAACAAACAAACGAGCAAACTACCTTGCTTTGTCTTTCATATAGACCCCTTTCGTAAATATCCCGTGTAAGGCCGAAGTCGGAAATTTTCAGCAAAAGTCCCTCAGCTACGAGGACGTTACGTGCAGCTAGATCACGATGTACAATCTGTAACGCAAGAGGAGGTAAAAGTCATATACTGTCACAATATTAAACGCTATGATACAATTAGACAATAATACAACATTACTAAAACGAAAAATATTGTAAGTCAGCCCTTTTTAAACATCTCACTAAACAGGTGAGCAAACTAGCTAAGATATCATCTACGCTGTCTATAAATCATTATCACTACTGTTGAAAGAAAAAAAAATATTATATAGGACCTACAATGTTCTGTTAAATTGATGCAAAGTTGCAATTCAACAAGGCCAGTGCAAATCATTCGACTTTGGGTAGTGAAGAAAAAAAATAATAATAATAACGCATTGAAAATCCGGCGTGTATTAAACAATACAACATCAACTCCGCATCTCTTTCTAATCCGGGAATTGGTTGGCATGGATACAAAGTACACTTATTCGATTAGAAAAAGCAATGACTTTGGTCCGTTTTTAAAATTGCAAAAGGATAATCGGATTACCTTCAATGAGGACAGGTAATGCATGCCTTTGCATATCTGCCAGGCGAATGAGGCCATTTCTTTAAAGCCAATGTCATAACGCTTTACAACGTCTTTTCCTTTTCCCCGGTGTAATCCGGGAAAACTTGACGACGATTCGTCGGACGTGATATACTCGGTGTAGAGCGCCCTCTTCCTGTTTTGTCTAAGGAACTCTCGAAGGCAACCGTGTTTGCAGAACTCTACAATCACACACATGTCGTAAGGATCTGGCGCAACGTAATAATGGGGGAAAATAGAAACAAATAAAGCATAAGCTGCAAACCATACATCATTTCAATTTCGTTATTACCCACTCAAATCAAAATTATCAATACATTAAGCGCATGCCTCAGTTATTTTTCCCAAAGATGCACAATTTAACATTTTTTTCCAGTCCTTGTATGTTACTCTAGTTTGGCACGACACAAACGTTAACATTCACTTACGCCGTTCCGAGTCAGCAAAAACAATGACGAGTTGTGTGCAATGTGCATCAGGCCACTGAGGCATCCTTATTAACACAGGATTGTGACAAGCGCTTCATTTTGCAAGCCAAATGCAAATATGAAGGTAGATTGTGTCACAGTGAGAGTGAAATAAACAACGCAAAATATGGCGTATGCACGCATACTTGAACTTGATCGGTTGGTTACCGATAGACATTTGACAAATTTTAAAAGTCAGAGGGCAAAGAATAGGTAATGAAATCTTTAAAGTGATTACACAATGGTAAAAATTATTTTGATATATGATCAAGAATAGAATTCTAAGAAATATTACATTAAAAAATATGATGATTTTCAATCGAAATCAATGCATTTTGGCTAATTTTATCATCAAAAGTCAAGCTGACCTAAAAACAATTGAGGATGAGGTATGACGTAAAAGTGGGTACCCAGCTTCGCGCATTGCAGTTATGCTGCGCGCTAGACTGTACAATATGTATTATACCTTGCGCGCATTTTGCTATAAGTGCGCGACAAGGTACCCACTTTGACGTCATTTTGACGTAAAAGTGGGTACCCAGTTGAAACTGGGTCACAGCTGAGAGGTCAAAAATATCCTGAAATCTTACCACATTTGGGGGTTTCCTTGGCAACACGACTTTTAAAAAAACTTTAGGCAGATGATTTTCTGCTAACAAAATCATGCTCTTTCAAATGAGCTAACATTGTTTCAGCATTGGGTACCCCCTTTAAAGTGATTACACAATGGTAAAATTTTGTTTGATATCTGATCGAGAATAGAATTCTAAGAAGAATAACATTAAAAAATATGATGATTTTCAGTCGAAATCAATGCATTTTGGCTAATTTTCTCATAAAAAGTGAAGAGTTGACCAAAAAATTTGAGTATAAGGTATGACGTCAAAGTGGGTACCCAGCTTCGCGCATTGCAGCTTTGCTGCGCGCTAGACTGTACAATATGTATTATACCTTGCGCGCATTTTGCTAGAATTGCGCGACATGGTACCCACTTTTACGTCATTTTGACGTCAAAGTGGGTACCCAGTTGAAACTGGGTCACAGCTGAGGGGTCAAAAATATCCTGAAATCTTACCACATTTGGGGGTTTCCTTGGCAACTCGACTTTTCAAAAAACTTTAGGTGGATGATTTTCTGCTAATAAAATCATGCTCTTTTAAATGAACTAACATTGTTTCAGCATTGGGTACCCCCTTTAAGGTATTTCACGTTTCATAGTGAAGGGCATCACGGAAGGAGTTGAAATCCGATAAGGTTTGGCTGTCCTGGTTGTCTAAACTAGAATCCATAATATGATCAAAGTCTCGGCTGGACAAAGATAATAATCTTTAATATTAAACCAATCAGTCCCACACTCAAGTTTATAAGTGACATTAAAAAAAAGGAGAAATGTAATGATTTACTGATTTACTATTTACTGAAATATGATTATATAAATGTTTGAAGCAAACCTAGGACAATGTCCTAAGTTTGCTTCAGGAACACTGATTCTACTATTTTTGTTGGGTCATTATAAGAACACGTCTGAAATTGAAATGATGACAATTTTTTAATCAAGTAATGTAACCAGACGAACATTATGGCATTCAGAACAGGACTCTAAATTCATAAACTCTATCAATACATGGCAAGACAAACCAACCTTTTGGAAAACAAGCACCAAGAAGTCGAATAACATTTGGATGGTTGAGTACTTTCAGAAGCTCCAGTTCGGTGAGCAAATCGTGCAGCTCAACTGTAGTAGCAGTGTCTCCTGTACACGCCCACCAAATCATGAAAAGTATAAGCAAACAAAAATAATCATAAACAAGAACAACAACAAGAACAACAACAACAAATCGAAAAAGAAAAATGAGACGATGAAAAGAAGCTATTGTCATAGCTTCTTTTTCTTCATCTTTCTTTATTTTCTCGGACACAGGTACAAACATGTGTGTTTGTGGAATAATAGTGGGCGATTATCTGATTATTGAAAAAAAATATATATATAAGTTTCTCCGAACGCCGATAAGGAAATTTCATTTTATTCCTTTAAGGCATGAAATGGTAACATCATTTTTGTTTGTATTTGTATTGTACGTAAGATGGACTTTGAACATTCCAAATTGACAGCATTATTTTAATGTTTTTATGGTATTTTATCATAATTTCATGAAAGAAAGAAGAATAATAACAAAAAAGGAGGAAAAAGATGATATCTGCAATTTATCATGTTTATAGGTGCTATTCTTATACTTCATCATGACCATGTACATGAAAGTAAGAGTGAATTTTCCCTGTAGACCTTACAAGCGACTTTTCTCTATTTTACCACCGACGGCCATTAGGTTTAAAAAGTTATGTTTTTAATTACGTTTCAACATTTTCACAGCCACCGTTGTATAACCCGTATGTCCTCTTATGCTGAGTGCTTGAGCCCGGACAACTCGGCCAAAGTGCCCCTCGCCCAACTCATCCTCAATCAGTAGCTTGTCTCGGGGAAACTCCCATTTCGAATCGTGCTACATTGAAGAGAGCAATTAAAAAGAGAGAGAGAGAGAGAGAAAAAGGAAGAATGAGAAGTAATAATTAGAGAGAGAAAGGTGGACTGAGTTACGTATCACCTATACATAAAATAAAGTGAAGAATCATGATTCTAAGAATAACTCATTTTTTGTTTAAGAAGGAAATATAAGGATCATTAAAAGGTCGGTCCCAGATGTAAATAATCATACATGATTGATACACGTCTGTGAAAACCCAAATCAACAACAACAACAACAACAACAACAACAACAACAATGAAATGCCTTTTTTATCCAGTGAAGTTTTCTTCTTTTGCCACCACCACCACCACCACTACTACTACTGCTACTACTACTGGTACTGCCATCTACTATTACTACTACTACGACGACGACGACCACCTCCACCACCACCACCACTACTGCTTTATCATAAAACAGTATATTTAAGAAGATAGGGTAGAGAGATAGAGAGGTAAAGTGGATGGGGGGGGGGGGGGGGGGTGGTTGTGCTTCCCAGACAAAAGAAAAAAAATACTGGTATACACTTTCTGTTTCAATCTCATATAATACCCCCTTGATGGAGTTGTTCCACTTCCCTGGTTTCACCGGAAAGACGATGAAACATTCGATTAAAAACAAACAAAAAAGGAATGACTTACTTCAAATCGGCTTCTGAATCCGAATGACTTCCCTGACGTTATCTCGTCTGCATAGTCAGCAAGCACCATGCTTGCACGGGTAGTACTAGGCGCATCAATTGGTGGCTTGAAGATGCCCGAGGTGTAGGCTCGACGTTGGTGGCGTCTCACCCATCTTCTGCGCAACGCCAGTATGATGGTGATGAGAAGAGTGAGGAACACCCCTGCGGAGACGCCTAGATAGCATTCCGGTCCGCAGATTGCGCCCTCCGGATCCTCCTCCATTTGTTCGGGCGCCTTCGTCGTCAGTGCTGATAAAATGAATAAGAGTTAATAAGCCTATGTATTCAAACTCGGGAAGTTGTGACTGTACATTCATTAAGCTAGCGACAGATGAGCGAGGAAGTTGATCTCGCCTCTTTTGCTCAGTGCGTCCTACAAACACCAAACACAGTACTTTTTTTTTAAAGGCTGTTTTGAACTTTTGAATGTACGTTTTACTTTAGCTTTTTAGAACTTTTGAATGTACGTTTTATCTTTGTAATATGGGGAGCGCTTTGAAATGGAATATATAGACCAACTAATATCAGAATGTCGAAGTCATAGAATCAGAATAGAGATCCTATCACAATAATGTTATTCGACTTATCCGTGAGCAAGTCTACTGCTAGAGATCATAGGTCTTACCAAATAACCTTGAATAACATGCAAACTAATAATGGGGTAAAAGAAGGACACCAGCACTTCTACCATACCGAGCATGAGGTTAGGGGTACAAAGAACAAACACACAGGAATATGATATAGGCTGGTAAAGATAGGGCCAAAGGGTTACCTGGGAATCTGATGATAGGGAGTGTAGGTCCTGCTGGCTTGCCAGTATGAGGTGGTCTTGTATCGGCTCCCGTGCACATACAAACTCCTCCCCCATTACACCAGCATGGTCCGATGGCGACCTGGATGCCTGGCAAGTTCTTGTTGAAAGGTCTTCGGAAACCTTTCGCGCGTACTGGAAGTCAACAGGGTTCGACAGTCAGACAGTAATCTTATATCCAGCAGAATACATTAGTGAATGTTTTGAAATTGAGGAGAAAAGATCTAATCTTAAATGTGCAATGAAGAGGGAAGTTGATACTTATAAGTTTAGATGTCTTTTCAATCAGTTGTTGTTTGTGAATCTATACACTCTGCTTTATCTGACGTCATTATGGTCCAGATGTCCAAAGAACTGGCAAAATACTTTTTCGGTCTTTTTGCGTTGCAAGTGGAGTATATAACCCACGATGATGGCATAGCCCTTTCTCAACATGATATGACGATACCCTAGATACAACACAGCTTTGTACTGGTTTTCTCTTAAGTTCATGGTCGTAAGAATCAGAGTTGCCCCCCCCCCCCCTCCCCGAAATTTTCAAGACTTACAATTTTTTTTACTGAAAATTTTCCGAAATTCCACCAAAAGTGTGCACCAGATCCTTCAATTTCAATTTCAAAAATGCAAAAGCGCCCTCGTGACCAGCTCGGACGCTTCGTTCCCTCTCTTACGTGTTTCTTCGAACATTTTACATATTCTTCCCCCCCCCCCCCCGAAAAAAAATTCTGCGTACGGCCCTGTTAAGTTTGTGAATATATTCTCTCTCTCTCTTTTGCAGAAGGATTTCTCGGATAAGTTCCTCACAAGCACGGGTGACAAGATATGAGGATCTCTATTGTCATTACCCATAAAAAAAAGCCTGTAGTGGAGTGATATTATCCCATTTTATCTAGAGCAGCCTCCCATTAATGTTAGTATTTTCCAGCGATCTTGACAATTGATACTCACAAGTGCAGTCCTGGGGACAGATGTTATTCCTATCCTCCATCTCCACAGGATCGCATCTATTGTCCGGACAGGTCTTGATGTCGGGCGTGCAGGTTGCATACAAGGTGGACATGGCTTTCTGGACCTGGTCTCCTCGCCAGGAACAGTGGCCATGCATGGATCCGACACCGCAGTGGGTCAGACAGTCGGCCCGGTTGCGAAGACGAGAGCAACTGTCCACTGTTTTTGGCCAAATGTATATTTAACCAGAGTAACAAACAGCGACAGAAATATAAATCCCAAAATGCTGTATTCATGTGGGGTTATGAGGTTCTGGAAAGGAACGACATTATCATATCCCCCTTGATCTACCCCTGCACAGCACTAGGGCACTCCCATTGTCACGCATACATACAAAGGTTGACAAGATTTTTTTTTTTTTTTTAATTGTGTGTTTAATTGAAGCAAAACAGTATCACAAATTTACAAGCGATTTACAATGTTTAAGAGTAATCTGTAAGTGGCATGAGAGAAGCAATACTTCTCTTAGATTCTCTAAACCCACGAAGAGTCTAAGAAGACATACGGAGCCACATGTGCAAATATGTACATGAACGCGGGCCGAGCGGTTGAAAAGAAATCTACCAGGTCCAGGAGGGGTCCCAATTTCTACACGATTGTGAGAAACAAAATTGAATTGATAGAACAAATCTTACTTACCTACCCTGCAAGTTTGTACATCTGAAATGTAATTTTAAAAAAAGAAAGAAAGAAAATGATAACAACAATAACAAAAAAGCAGACCGCATGAAATCTTACCCCGACACCACAAGGAACAATCGATTATAGGAATTCATAATTTAAAGCCATCGTTGCATTCATCCGTTCATTTAGCCAAATATGAAGTTATTTGCAGGAACAACTTTTTGCCACTCTGTGACTTGCGCCGTAGTAAATGCTGTAATTTTGGGAACTTTTATTTCCAAATCCAGCATTGTTGGTACATAGGAATTTGGGATCTCACAAAAGTGAAAATCGTCTTTTCTTTGGTAAGCAACTAAACCATTTGTAAATATTACCCATGGTTTACTTTTTAACGATATTTCAATATTACTATCTAATATCATTTAATCTACTTGATTATCGTTATAAATCCAACTATCTCCAATGTAAGAGATATTTCATGTAATATCCTGTCATGGAAATACATTAAAAAAAAACATTTCCCACCTGTTTTCTCAACGATAATCGTCAAATTGACAACCGTGCCTGGATCTTGAACATCCCCGAGAGATCCACATTCCACATAAAGGGTAACAATGCGCGGTGCAGTGATTCGCAGTGCTGTTCTGTTTGTGAGATAGACAATTCCCATTGTTTCTTCCAGCTCAAATATAGAATGCCAGTATCCCTCACTGATAAACTTGAGAGGGCGCTTTGAAGTGGACAGCCTACTTGATAAGTCCAGAATCTGTGATGAAGCAAATCAAAAAGAAATTTCATTTAACATATTTCAACGGAAAAATATTATTTCAAATGCAATTTCGAAACTGCAAAAGAGAAAAATAACCGTCACTGTTTACATTATTTTATAAAGTCATTAAGTTGCAATGATTTCTATGGGCATCAACTATTAGCTTACAGTTCCACTTGCATACCAGTAGATAATTTCAAACAGGGTTGAGTAAACTAAGGCATAATAGCAAAACGGTGTGGTGAGAACAGATGCGTCTATAACGCAAACAATATGCATTTTGCGTTCTTTACGCGTCTTTTCGCACCCCATTTTTTTTCTATTTCAAGGCCAAGGTATATAGAACGTGATATTATCGTACAAGTCAAACACAATAACTCCTGATCGGAGAAAGGTTTGTTTTCCAGCAGGACAATGACCCCAAACACTCGTCAAGACTATGCAAAGACTACTTGAAGAAAAAAGAAGAGAAACAAGTCCTGGAAATCATGGATTGGCCGCCCCAGTCCCTGTGTGCCGTGCTGTTATTGCTGTCAAAGGAGGATTCTTTGATGAGAAGGCAGTCTAATTGGAACACTATGAAAAACAAAGACATGCGCAAAGTTATATTCATTTAAGATTTTATTTTGTTTGTTACGGTATCACAAAAACAAAGAATAAACTGAAGTTGTTCACAATAATGAGTTTCCATGATCAAGAAGAAAAATGCCGCCCTTTTAATTGTTATTGTGTTTATTCAAAAAATATTATTTATTGTATATTATGTTTATTGAATTACAATAAAAAATAAGTTTTCTCTACAAGTGAAACATTGAGTATTGTTTTATTTTATTTTTGTGTCTGACTTCTGACTAGGCCAAAGTTAAAAGGCAAAATGAATGAAGGTGCACTGGTATAAGTGTGAAAAGCTCTGAATAACTACACGTAATAAAAGAAGTTAGCATTTTGGAGAGAATGCCATCTTGACTGGTAGCCCGCCATTTTTGGCAGCTGTATGTCTATCAAGAGCTTTAAATTTGTTTGAATCAATGAGAAAATGTACACTGGTGTACAGTCTTCACTTTAAAACAAAAATACAGCTGTGCTATGAGCCTGAATTTCAATAAAGTATACCAAGTTTGAAAAAACACACACTGGATGCAGGTGTTCCCAAACTTTTGGAGGGGATTGTAACAATGTTTTCATATACAGTTGAGTTACAAAATTTACATTTATTTGTTCAAATCCGTTGAATGATTCCTGAATGATCTAATAAAATCTTTCAATGAAAGAAAAAGAAAAAATCTGAAGAAAGAGGACAACGCTCACATCGCCTGCCCAGTAAGACTAAACAATCTGCGAAGCCCCCTGGCCGTTCGACAAGGAGCAGCAGCAAGCGCGGTGTTCCCAAACAGTGAGGAGCCAAAACCTGACGTCATAATTGCTAAATTCGTGTCGTATCGTACGCGGAGACTTATCTTGTCTGAACGACACGAACTGAAAGGCACAAAAATGGGAATCGAGGAGGACCTTACAAAGTCAAACGCTAGTCTTCTATCAGAAGCGAAAACATGCGAAAAGACTCTGGCTGCATGGTCTTCTGATGGTAGAATTCTCGGCCTTTTCCCAACCAGTGGAGGCAAACCAATCAAACGATTAATCATGAGCGAAAATGAATCAAACTGACTCAGACATTTCATTAGCACCCAAACTATCATTACTCTACAAAAGACTCGGTTTTTCCCCATGTCTAATAATCGCACAAATATTATGGTGCATTCCTGTTCCAAATCTTCATTATTCATTTAATCTGAACTTTTAGTCCTTTTTAATAGCAGTAGTTAAATCTCTGTTTTATTATGGTTAAGGGTTATTATTGTGTTAGTTGTTGTAATCCTGTAAAAAAAAAAAAAACGAATCAAAAAGGGGTACAATGTACCAAATGGCACACGTGGGGGCACATTACTTGTGTTAGTGCGAGTGTCAAAGTTTACGATAATCCTTTATATGAATTCATAAATTGGGAATGTCCAAAATGTATTTTTTTTACACTTACCTAACTTCATATTGGAAAGCAATGAATGTACAAACAACAGTGGCGATAAATCGATTCACTTGCCTCTCAGTGATACATACAACATAGATGTTAATGCTTATTTCAAATATGAAAAATTACTGCAGAAAAGTTTAAAATTTTTGAATGTCCGGGGTTTACTAAGAAACATTGATGAAATTAAATTGATATTGACTAAAAAATGTTGTACATATATTTTCCATCAATGAATTATGGTTGGATGAATCGGTACCAGACGATGAAATTTATATCGATGGCTTTCGTGTAGTTCGTAGAGACAGAAATCGTAATGGTGACGGCGTTACTATATAAGAAATGACTCGAATTGTAAAGTTTTAGAACATCCTTGTTTGAATAATATCGAAGCATTACGACTGTTGGTTGGTACTAATCATGCCAAACCGTTTATTTTCATGTCTTGGTTTTGCCCTCCAAATAGTCCATTTGGTATTTTTGATTACTATGATGAATTACTTGTCTTTCCTGATAGTTTTCATTTCAACATTATTATCGTAAGTCCCAGCCGTGGCAAAGAGTTTTTGATGTCAATGACATAGATGATAAAGTCAAAATTTTTGAGGAATTGATCTTAGATACTGTAAATAAGCACATGCAAATTCGCCGGAAGCGTGTTAGATGTAGATCTTCCCCTTAGATGTGTTCTCAAATTATTAATTTGATTAAAAAGAGCGATAGACTAAAAAACAAGATATACAAGTTGAAATTTCGATTGTTTAAAGAAAATGATGTAGTTTTAAGGAAATCAAAAGAAGAATTATTCGAACAATTATGGAAAAGTTATAAAAAAACTTAGAAAAAAAGTCACATCTGAAGTGAGGAAACGTAAAACGGGCTTTTATACTGAGAAGTTATCTTCTGCAAATTCTTCCTCTGACGTATGGAATGTTCTTAAATCTGTCATGCCAAAAAATAAATCTATACAATCTGAATTTTTCTGAAATATCCCAAGATATAGTTAAAGCCGATAAATTTAATACGTACTTTGCTAAAGCTGGTGAATTAGCAGCAAATATTCCGTATGTTCATCCTACTTCTCTTCATGGAACCCCCCCCCCCCCCCCCCCCCATCAAATCCTTTTCTCTCAGGCAAGTTTCTAATAATGAAGTCCTAAAGGTACTACTTAGTATGAAAAATTAAAAAAAAAATCTATCGGGATTGATGGCATCTCTATGTATATTTTGAAACTTTCGGCATCAATTATTATTCCTTCTCTGACTCACATTATAAATACATCATTGTCAAGTGGTGTAATGCCTTTACGTTGGAAGCAGGCCAAAATTGTTCCGATATATAAATCTGGTGACAAACAACATCATTCTAATTATAGGCCAATTGCCATCCTTTCATCCGCTTCTGAAATCATTGAAAAACTAGTTCAGATTCAACTTGCCAATCATTAGAAAACGAACAATTTACTGTCATCTGTACAGTCTGGCTTCAGATAAAAATATCAACCGTTACTTCTCTTGTATTAATAGAGTAACTGACGAATGGCTTCGCGCAACTGACAATGGTTTATACACTGGGGTTGTATTCATAGATATGCGTAAGGCATTCGATACTGTTGACCCATGTATTTTGTTTTAAAAAATGAAAACTTTTGGTGTGTCTGACAATAGTCTGATCTGGTTTCAGAGCTATCTGAGCAACCACAAAATATGTACAACCATGAATCTTGCTGTGTCGAACTTTTTAGATATCCATTACGGTGTGCCTCAGGACTCAATTTTAGGGCCATTGCTATTTACTGTTTATATAAATGATATTATCAATTATGTTGACCGATGCACTGTCCATTTGTACGCTGATGATACAGTACTTTACTTTTCTCATAAAGACGTAGCAAGTATAGAAAGTACACTGAACACTCGGTTAAAGCATATCTACAACTGGATGTGTTCTAATATGGTAAGTTTAAACTTTGACAAAACAGAAAGTCTATTGATCGGGTCTCGTAAAATGCTTAATAATCGTAGTACACTAAATTCACTTATGCAGGGTACGCGTATCCAATTACGAGAAAATGTTAAATACCTAGGAGTTATCATAGATCAGCAATTGAAATGGGACAGAAATGATGAACTTATAACCTTAAAAATTAGCAAACTCATTCTATTTTTTGGGCCGGCTTCGTAATTATTTAAATGAGCCTAGCTTAAAATTAATTGATCAATCCAGTATTCTTCCTTTGTTTGACTACGCTGATGTAGTGTACGATTCAAGTAATAAAAAATATAGCAATCAATTGCAAAAGTTACAAAACAGAGCAGGTAGAATTATACTCGGGATGAGTCCATTCAAACACATATCTAATCGTAATATCCATGAGATGTTAAAATGGGAATCAATGGACTGTAGAGAGCGCTACGCGCAGGGCGGACGTGTTTTTGGAAGTTGGTTTCATTGTATATATACGTATTGGATCCTATTATTTTGTGAATTATTACTGTTGGAATACCGAATAAGGTAGGCAAACAATATTTGGGGCTTATCTCATCACACCATCTAACACCCACGCACGATGGGAATTGAATTTCCCGCCATTTCCTTAACACCCAATCACGGCGACTTCCGCCCCCGAAGTCGACATATTCAACCTGGATGAGGGAGTCCGGACGGTCACGTCGGCTAAAAAAAAACAAAATAAAAGAAAACGTGAGGGAAGTCTGTCTGTAGAGTCTCTCTCCCTCAGAACGGACCCCTCATCCAGTTCGGGATCAGACATACAAGATACTACTTACAAGACCCCCTCTTCTAACCGTAGCACTTCCACCATAGCACCCCCCCCCCCCCCAAAAAAAAAAAAAAAAAAAAAAAAATCCGATCAATAAAACAAAATCACTTAGGAATTTTAATCCCGTGGCAATAGCAAGGGCAATCAAAGAATGCGTCGGACAACCCTCTGTCGACTTCATAAAACAGACGTACTCTGGAATTCTCATTCAGTGTACGAACCCAAAACAGCTCCGAAACTTGAACCAAATTCAAACAATCGGCAACATTCCGGTGAAGGTACAAGAAAAAACCCTAGGAGTAAAGGGGTCATTTCAGGAATCTCTGTAGATACGACAGAAAAGGAAATCCCCAAAAGTCACTGCGGTAAAAAAAGAATCATGAAAAAAAAGAAAACAAAATAATGGAAAAGACAAGGAACTAAATCAGCCAGAGTACTATCCTACTAGAAGTGTTATTTTGATTTTTAATAAAGAATAAATCCCATGAAACGTTACTATGTGCTATCAATCTTTCAAGGTGTCGTTACATATTCCACCAGTTTCCAGATGTTACCGATGCCAACTGTATGGACACGGCATTGCCCAGTGTATATCCAAGCTAAGGTGCGTTCGCTGCGGAGAACCCCACACTTTCGAACAATGCCAAAGAAAATCCCAAATGTATAAAGAAGCGAAAAAAGCAAAACAAGTTCAAACGAGACATTTTATACAGTCTGAGCAAGAAAAGGCAGACTTATTTGGAAGTTTCTTTCATACGGTTTTTACAGAGGTACCCAAGCCAACAGAAGAATATCGGATTTGGCAACCTGACCCGAAAAATAGGTTCATCGCAGGAGAGAACAGAAAGGATCATATATTCAATGGGACCTTTGGACTAGTGGAATTCAATAAAAAGCAATTTCAAACAAAAGAAATTCGGCTCCAGGGGAAAGACAAAATACCTTACGTTGTATATCGAAATTTACCAAATATTACGAGAAAGCAAGTACTATATTTGATAAACTTAATTTGGGAAACCAACCAAATCCCTCCTCAGCTTATACACTCCATAATGATCCCAATCCCAAAACATAACGGAAACGCAAGCGACGTATCATCATATCGACCCATAGCTCTATCTTCTTGCCTAATCAAAATCATGGAAACGATGATTTTATCAAGAATCGATTGGTATTTAGAGAAACAAGAACTATTACCCATGTTCATGAGTGGTTTTAGAAAAGGACGCAGTGTAACGGATAATATAGTTAATCTTGAAAACCGTCGCCTTCCCGGAAAAAGGCCCACTAACGCGCACGTGCGCGAAATGTACGTTTTCGAGAAAAACGCGAATGAAGTTTTGACCTTATTTTGAGCTTTTAGCAGCTAGTGTATTATTTTTCCGTCCTAACTCTCAAACTTTCTGACAGAGCAAGATTTTTTCTTCAGTGATATTTTGTGCTTTTATTTAAAACACTCTAAAGGTTTTCTGATCATTAGCATTTTATCCTTAACGGCTTTCTTCCCGGACCAAAAATGCGCGAGTACGTAAATCCAGTTCCCGGAAAAAGGCCGCTAATGCGAATCGGTCTATGCGCGTAAGCACGTTGAGCGAAGAATAGTGTCTTTCTTCCGGGAACAAAAAATGTGCAATAGTTCCCAGAAAAAGGACGCTATTGCGAATCGGTCAATGCGCGTAAGCACGTTGAGTGAGGAGGAATTCACGTGCTCGCGTAATATTGGTTTTTGGCTTATTACGTCATAATGACGTCAAATTGAGGTTCGAGAATGGTAGGAGAAGAAAGCTTATGACATGCTTTTTCCATTTCTGCAATGAAAAAAAAAATGGAGGGAAAGTTGAGAAAAGGTCGATAACGGCCTTTTTCCGGGAAGCCGACGAAACGATGATCAAAAAAGCATAAACAACGAAGAACATACATTGGCAGTTTTCTTCGATATAAATAAGGCGTATGATACAGTACGGATAGATTGGCTTAACACAAACTAGAAAACATAGGTATATGTGGAAACATGCTCGAATTTATTCATAACTATTTGAAAGACCGAACTTTCCAGGTCCGGGTCAGTATTGAATTATCTACCGTATTCAAGATGGACAGAGGTCTCCCCCAGGGTAGCATCCTGAACCCTACACTCTTCAACATTATAATGAGGGATATCCCAACAGACCCATCGATAAAAATATTCTTGTAAGCAGATGGCTGCGCAATATGGATTTCAGGCAATACCCCCCCCCCCACATAACAAAAAAAAAAAGAAAAAGAAAAAAAGAAAAAATGCACATATACATGGATGTTCTGCAAAATTGGTTTACCAAATGGGGTTTCGATCTCTCCCCCCAAAAGACCGTCCCAGTCCTTTTCGCTAAGAGCACCAAAACACACGAAGTAAACGTTTCATTAAACAAAACTCCACTTAAAATGTGAAAATACCCATCGCTTCTTAGGTATGTTATTTGCAATGATTCGACAAGAAGCTAACCTGGTCCAAGCATATAGAGAACATAGCCACTAGATGCAAGAACAAAATGAATATCCTAAGATGTTTAGCTGCCACCTCATGGGGTAGCTCATCAAAGAGCCTCATGATGGTCTATAGACATGATAGATCCTATATACGACCCCTCCTCGACTATGGATGTGAGGCCTACGACGGTGCGTCTGATAACATAAAGAAAATACTAGATTCCGTCCAATATCAATGATTAAGAATTTGTGCAGGTGCCCTACCTTTAACTTCATTAACGTCTCTCCAGGTTGAAATGGGAGAACCCCCTTTGGATCTTAGGAGACAACAGTTATCTCTAAAGTACAAGCATAGCATAGAATTGCAAACTAAACACCCAGTTTTCCCAAGTTTACTACCTTGTTGGCAGTATCAGTACATGAAAAGAAAAGAAAAATGTAATAAACCCTATGGCTTCCGAACGGAGAACTCTAGTCATCACCTTACTATAGAGAAATTTAAAGTTCCTATCTTTCCGCCATGGTTGTTAACGGAGCCATTAGTGTCAGTTGACTTGGCTAGTGAAGTAAACATTTATGTTTGGTAAATAAATCAAATCAAAATTTTAAAAAATACGAAATCGCGCTTAGGCATCATTATTTGCAATATCATATAAAAGCGAATCGGTCGAGAAAAGATCTCCTTAAAAAACGACGTAAGCATTGAAGCTCATTTTAGGTTTTTAACAAGAAATCGCGTTGGAGTTCTGGTTCTTTTTTCTGGCCAAATGTCAGTTGACTCCAGAGACTGGAATCTCGACCTTTTTTGTAATTTCCAACACGTTTTACTATACCTTATCCTCCCTTAGACATGTCAGACGGAAAGATATAGTCCGATCGGAGGAGGTTTATGACACATTTCATCTTATTGATTTTTTTTAGGCCTACTCTGAACTTAGCTTATCCCCGATCGATGTAGATTTGTTTTTTCGATAAACACTTAACCACAATACGATTACATTCTTTGATAATCAGTAATCGTTAGTTCTAGATGATAGTGAATGAAATACATGCATTACGAAATAGTATCCCTTGAGCTAATTTGTTTATTCATTATTATCATGATTTTCCCCTGCAATTTTCATTGGATAACAATTGTAAAATTTATGTTACAGAACCAATGTTAAGGGCGGAAAATAAGAATTACACGATAAAAATATGGCACACTGATGTTAAAGGAGAATGTAACCCAGGCATCAGTGTGCTCTTAGTGAATAAAGATGACCAAGAAGAGTAAACAGTGAAAGTTTGAGCAAAATCGGACAATCTGTTCAAGAGTTATGAATTTTGAAAGTTTCAGTAAATCCCTATTACAGGGATCCTTGGGTTGGCAACTTTGCCAACATCTGTGATGTCATCGTGGACAACTCTCCATTCATTTTGTGCATAAATCTTCAAAAAAAAAATGGATTTTTATGAAATTTCAAGTCAGGAATCAACATAATTCTTCCCAAAATTCTTGCAGAATTGATGTAGCAATGTCATACTCAAACAATAAATCAAGCAAATTGTTATTTTTCTTGAAAAATGAAGAAAATGTGAAATTTTGTGTACAAAATGAATGGAGAGTTGTCCACGATGACATCACAGATGCTGGTGGAGTTGCCAACTCAAGGATCACCATAATAAGGATTTATTTAAACTTTCAAAGTTCATAACTCTTGAATGGATTGTCTGATTTTGCTCAAACTTTCACTGTTTACTCTTCTTGGTCATCTCCATTCATGAAGAGCACACTGATGTCTGGGTTGCATTCTCCTTTAACAAGAATAATAAACATGTATTCACGTTAATGGCAGCATTCTCAAAGTAAAGAACTTGTGATAATCATCGTGAATATGAATTTGTGCTCGAAATTTCGGCAAGAGATTTCGATCAACCCCCCCCCCCCCCACACACACACACACACACTCCTCTAAACGGATTTACGTCGGTGTCATCAGTGGTCATAAACAGTGTTAACAGGGATGGCAACTCAAATAGTATAGCGCTGTCCAAAGCACCATTTCACGGAGTAATTAGATGGTTATAATTTTCCCCCCTATGCAACCCCTTTATTGAGTGATGTCTTATGCCCCATAACGTCAAAAGAACTGATGCAACTCCGCATTAAGATGCGCAAGAAAGCCCTTTGGTATCATACTACATCGAAAAAGCATAAATAAATCACATACGCATCATTTGTTTCCCACCATTTTACAGATAGTATTTCGCGGCATCGGTTGCCGGGACCGTCCCGCGAGGGGATCCTCTGTCTGACAGACGTCACGAAGGATTTGCCATGGCATCATAAAAGGATAGACTTGAAAATGATATGATACCGGCATATCCACTCTATGGTAACGAACGTTCGACATATGTGACCGTTGGAGATTTACATACTGATACCCCGTTTTGCAGGAAAAAAAAGTAGCTTATCTATCAGGCCTATATGGAATTAACCCTCTGATATTAACAACAGAAACAAAAAACAAGTGGAAACAAGGAATATCACGGACTGTGATATATTCATTGCTAAAAATAGCATTTCGAGGAGACTCATCATCGAGTTCCAATGATTTGCATGTGTAGGCTCTTTGGCATTTTCATGAGTTTCATACCAAAAAATAAATAAATAAAAATGCCTCATAACAACAAACATCGGGACTGTCCTTTTCTGAAGACACAGTTCATGCTATGACCATGATTACAGTACAGTGGTCTGTGAAATGCCTGATAGCCGTGGGGGAAAATAATCCTTTGTGTGAATTTTAGAACAGTTACTCCTACACATTTTTGTGCTATAAAGTAAACATCCCAAATATATTATTATTTCGAAAAAAAAAATTGAGAATCTTCAAACAGGTTGAATCTCTTTTTATTCATTTTCTCCCCCCTTTTTGTTTCAACCATTTTAACTGCAATGGCCGGCGCAGGAGAATTTTGCTCAGAGTAGGGGCTTGTGGACATCATTGTCTTTCCTCAAATAAACCAATCAATCTAACAAACAAAATAACAACAGCAACAACAAAAACAAGTGGACATTATACTGGACAGTATTTTTTTTACGGAAACAATGTGTGACACCTACTCCTTGGGGGCGGCGTACTGGCCCTTTTGTCCCCTATACATAAACCGCTGAATACTGAATTCTCTAATTCCATACAGTGGTCACTCGATTCCAGTAGCCAATGGGTTAAAAAATTATAACATTCCTACAGTCCTACAATTTAATTGTAGGTAAAAAAAAAGGTGCAATCATCAAATATTACACTTACACCTGATCATGCATGGAAAGGAAAGGTGGGTGGTGAAGCGTAGTTGCATTGCAAGGGGTGCAACTTCGCTCCATGCATTCCTCTCATCGGAATTTAAAAATTTAGGAATTAACATGGTAAATTTATGAGAGGGAGATATGGAAGCGGGATGGCTACGCAAAACTATGGTCTTCATCAGGAAGGGGAAGGTATACGCTAAATTATTCCGTCATACATTGTTCTTAAAATGCTTCTCTCTCCCTTTATAAATTTCGTTCCCATCTCCACCACCTCTTTCCCTTCTAAATACATCACTGTCCGACATTTTTGATAATCATGGGTTTCTCTAGCCTAATATCAGCATGGCTACGTCACTGTAAACATGGTATAGTTTACTTCATAGAGACAGGTTAAACCAGTGACCTGAAAACCACGCGTTAACTCAAAGGTAATCATTTTAAATGTAAATAATACCATGGTATCGGTGGCTAATCTACATAATATTTCGAGAAGTCGGAAATATTTACGTGAGAACGGAACGAGGATACAGCAACAGTTCAAGAAAAAAATAAAAGATTAAAAAGAAAATCGTCATTGCCGGTTTGCACTGTGCTTCAATATACATTTTTCTTTTTCTAGATGAGTTCAGGAAAGCAGTACTCCCTAGATTTTAACCTGCAACATTTGATGTGGTTTCATTTCGTTTCGATAAACGATTACGGTGAAGATTCAAATCTGGGTTTAGTTTTTTTTTTCTCTCTCTCTCTCTTCAGCTTAGGTTTATTGAAGAGGGTATAGTCTTCCATTCGGGGTTAAATTAGAAATTCAGAGGCGTTGAAAACTAGTAGCAGAGCAATGAAGTATTGGGTTGTATCTAACAAATTAGAATTTGCTTGGAAGCTAAAGCTACCTAGCATTCCTAGCGAAAGCTTATATGCTGAAGTAAATGCTTAGTTGATAACTTGCGACTTGCAACTTGTTCTTGGCCTGGGAGCGATAGCTCTAAGCAAAGCCTAATGGTTCAAACAATGATCAAAATGGGCCAAATACCTCAAAGGGAGCACTTATTTGAACCCGTCTGTTCGGGTGCTATCCTCGCCCCGCATTGGAGGGGGGGGGGGGGGGGATTTCTGAATGAAGGTGCGTCTATTTAATTAAAGTCATGAACAGATGCTTTCTCTAAGTAATTATCATGATCTGACGTAATTACCTCCTGCCATTTCAACAGATATTACTGAAATACTATGTCAATTAAAACATGCACTGTCCTCTCTGCCCTTTTCGAAATAAAGATACAATGATATCTTGACGTTTGGATTCATTATCTAAGCTGCTGGTTTAAGTTCATCTCACTAATATCGAAGGCAAATGGTTGAGAAATGAAAAAAATTGTGTGTTTTTACACCCACACACACCCACACACTACAATATATATATATATATATATATATATGGGTATATGTGTATATATATATATATATATATATATATATATATATATATATATATATATATATATATATATATATATATATATATATATATATACATATATATAACTCCGTAAAAATACAAAATCGTGGGTAAATTTCGAACCCAAGCCTATTGATCTTTACATCCCAGTGCTCCACTTTACACGGCCACATGGATTGTGGTTTCGGTAATGGTTAAATACTGAAATAGCATCTCTACATGAAACCCATGCGAGAAAAAGTATTTGTACGGTATTGTATTGCATTTATGTAATCACGGTAAAAGCCTGCCATCAGCTAAAGTCTGCTTTTCAACAAGGCTGTGAAATATTCAAACGTAGCGATACATGAAATACAAAATAAATGTACAAAGGAATCACAGAAATATTGTTGGAGTTACAGTAAATAAAATAAGACAAAAACAAACGCAAAGAGCGTAAAGAATAGGACATTGAACGAAAAAGGAACACATGAAAATAGTATAGATAAAATCATGTACGGATGAGTTTTTAAAAAAATCTAACCAAAAAAATAAATAAATAAATAAAATAAAAAGGATGGGGGTACGTTAAAGTTAGGGCGAGAAATCGTGCAAATGCTGCCAGGCTTTTCTCTGATGGAATGATTGCCGGCAGGTTACTAAGAAGCTCTGAAGCTAGATAGTCATCCATCTATGTCTGGTCATCGGGCTAGAATAGTAAACCTTTTCACCTTTAAAGTGAATAATGATAATAATGATAATAATAAAACCATTTATACTGCGCAACATATCTACCTCAAAGGGTGCTCAAAGCGCTTAAAACATGTAAAATGTGAAATCAATACAAGGTTAACTGCCTGTAATAAAATTAGTTATCAAAATGAGGAACATGAATTCATCACAAAACGTGTTTTTGATTTGCATTTAAAATCATTAACAGTCTCGCAATCATGTATTGCTTTGGGGAGGCTTCGGGGAGAACGAGTACCAAACCGTAACCTTTACCAAGTCAAAAATGTACACAGCGAGGAAAGCGTGTTAGTTCGTTGTATACACATTTGCTCAGGTGAGATCTAACTTTAACAATAAAATTATTAGAGACATTCTATCATGTCTAAAGCAATGGATAAAGTACCAAGACGCATGTATTTGTAGGTTTTATCGGACAGTCTAAATTTCGCAAGTCTGATTTTGCTAGAATAGAATGCTACAAAATATAACTAAACATTTTTTGTTTTCAACTTGTCAAACATTAGAAAGGGAGGGGAGCGGAGCCCGAGAGTGTCAACCAAGCGAGAAGGGTAACTCTTATCAGTGATTTATGGACAAGACTATGCTACGAAAAAAAAATGTCTGCTGCGCACAAGGTGGTAGGGACGGCCATGAGGACCCTAAAAAAAAGAGGGCCCCAAAATGACGGCTTCTCATAGACTCTGTTTTTGTTCAGCCAACTTTCACGTTTTCCTTACGAAATGCCCGAGTTGGGTGAAAGACTAAAAAATGTTACTAGCTTGTTTTTTTCTGAATTTACAAATTTCATGCTGTTCCTTCTGTTTATGTCTTATTCTTACAAGCTGGTAACTGCAAAGGATTAAGTTTAAAAAAAGTAGAGTCCAAGTAATTGGTATGCATAAGAATGGGTCACGTTCCTTGTTACAGGTACTAATGTAAACGTCTAAATAAGGACAAAAATACCCTTCAGCGACTGACTGTGCTTAACAAATAAAGAGAACACAAAGTACTATTCCCTCTGGATTGCAGCAGCAGCTCTTCTGAGTAAAGCAAAGTACTTAATCCTGTACACGCTTTCAGCCACGACAGCCCAGTACGTTAAATAATTGATTATTAGAACGATGAAATCGTCAAGACTGTCTTGTCTTGTAGAAGTGCACTCTATATAGAAAGTAGCTGGAAGATTGCCAACCAGTCACAGAAATAGATGAACAGATGAAAAATTAATAGAAGTACATGGTAACAAAAGAAGCTTTAAAATTTCCTCAGAAAAAAAAAAAAAGGAAAATAAAAATTGGAGAATTTCCAAATTTGTCGACCCAACTGTCAATCTTTTACAATATCCTTGTGGTTCCTTTGGTGAGCATGGGATCTCGATTCCATTTAGAATGGACACCAGAATGGGTGTGTAATTCATTATTTGGTTGTAATGCAGGACGCCCTCTTACAACTATTACAGAGGAACTCTCATCATCATAAATTTCCCTCACCCGAAGCTCCCACAGATTGGGAGGCAATTTTATTATCCTGATGGGCAGGCGAGTTTCGCTGCCCAGAAGACCTGGGGAGCGTTTCATGAAGTGTCAATTGTCAGTGATTTTTACTGACAAATTTGCTCTCAGCCAATCAGATGCAAGGATTTCAGTAGCTTATAACAGTTGTTAGTTAAAATCACTGACAAGACACTTCATGAAACGCTCCACTGAATACACAGAATTACTGATGCTGCCGTATTCAGTTTAAAGCGAAAAAATTAATGATACGACTCAATAAATGGGTAAAAGTTTGGAAAGATAAGTGTAAGCCTATCACTTACCCGACTGCCAGCTGTGATGTTACTGTACACGATACTTTCGAAGTTGACCATTGGCCAGATCGTGATGTTGAATGCGATGTCCAGTGTCCGTCCACCACGTGAGGTGTCGTTGTGTCGGCCGCACCCTTGGCCATCCATTCGGACGATGAACTCGACAGGACCCGATCTATCCGCCGGAATCGTTCGCAATAAATAGATTTCTGTGGAGACAATTATGGTTGAATAGTCAATACCCAAAGGCATCGGATCACAGTGACTTTACGGTTTTAAGTATCAAGGATAGTCAAATCACCATTACTACTCCTACTCCTGCAGTCCATGTATTTTTTTATGTCCATATCATCTGATCATTGCCAGGTGTCCATTCCATACACCTGGGAGATGTTTCGTAAAGCTGTTCGTAAAGTTACGAATGACTTTACGAACGACTGAACTATGGAAAGCCAAATGGGATTCTCAATCATTACAAATCGCATCAGCTAAAGATAGAATATGCAGACGTAGATTAACATTATTATTGTTTACAAGAAATATTCATTGCAAAGTTTTGCCACAATTTGATTGAGATTAAGGGAAATGCAGGTACACTTTGTTGAAACATCAGGAAAAACTTTTGGCATCCCATTTTGAACTTCATATTCAAGTCATTCGTAAAGTCATTCGTAACTTGTCCAAAGATGCAAGCACGAGGTGAGGTTCAAACTCCAGACCTCTAGCATGGGAGGCGAGAGCCTTCATCACTGTAATCTGACCATTTCAGCTTATGCAACATTTTGTATAAGCCCACATCCAAAAGTATCGTTTATCTATTTCTAAAGGATGTGTATATGTAGTTGTTTTTTTGAATGATGGTTATGACTGGTGCAGTCCAAAAATGTAAGAAATTAAAACAAAAATAGTGATATTGAAATTATTATTAATCTCATCTTGCATATAAATATATAAAACTTAAATTTGCTTATTTTAAACTTGGGTGTAGAACAAATTGACAAAAAATATAATAAACTGATAGAATAATTGTTTTTAAACGTAATTTGATGAATTTACAAAAGAAAAAAACGGGAACGTTTTGTGTCAAGAACATTAATGAAACTGGTAATTATGTATTCGATTTAGTGTCTGGAATGTATGTTACTTTAAATTGCAATGTTCTTTATGCATGTGCTACGTATGAATTGAATGGGTTGAGAAATAAAACAAATCTTGAAAACCAAAAAGAAAAAAGAAGAAAAAATGTTTGGTTTGTTGTTTATCTGTCTCCTTGGTATGACTGGGATGTTTGGTAGCTGTGGCATTAATGCTATTTTTTTAAACGTTTTTTGCCTGCAGAAGGTGTATGCATCACATCGGGATTTGACTAGTCCGATGTGGGTGAACTGCAGCGATGCACTACCAAAGGCAACTCCACACTGAGCATCTATCAGTGTCTACTGACAACGATAGATTGCCTTATGAGACCCACTTTCAGTCAAGTCTGCTCATGTCAAATCAAATTGAGTCTTCAGATATCTTAAGAACCAGCTTTGGGGGTTTAGCTGTACCACGGTAAACACAGTTCAGGCGACAGGGGTTATAAGTGGTTTCTTGTTTGTGGCAATACACTCTATCTGAACACATCATGTTTGCAGATGTTCATGCCTCTACGGCATAGTCCACCTTGTCCATGTTCTTAAAAATTTCCCATGATCATCCCCGGAGCCAAGCCCTTGTTGGATAAAAGCTAAATCACACGAACAGACAAACATGACAAATGAAAGTATCTGCGGATTCAAAGATAAACTGGAGTTCTGGCCATGCGATCATAACGTGAAAGAAACGGTTCCGAAGCAACTGGGAGAGTTAGATTAGTTATATATTTAAGACGTTATCGAATTGATAAGAAATTCACTTACTTTCCCCTTAAGGTACTTGCATTGCACAAAGAAATGAGTATATGGGACCACACACAAATATGGC